>JAQIYA010000496.1:0-19857 GCA_034699355.1 Microtritia minima
AATTCTATCTTAATTTTTTTGCCTATTTATAAGGATAGTAATAAGTCTATAATACTTAAAATTATAGTTAGATAAATTTAACGATAAATGAAGTGATAATATTCAGTCAAATGTATTTTAAACTTGTCGAGAAATTAATGCCTTATTATAAGCTTCTAAATTTATAATGCAGTGATTTATTTTCTAAATTAGTGTTATAATAGTATAAATAATAATCTTGTTTTAATTTAAAATTAAGATATTAAATTTTAGTTAAAGTTGAATAATTTGAATTTAGCTTAGTTTATGATGTAAAATACGTACAAAACTTGATAAAAAGTTTCTCAATGTATAAATTATTCGATATAAATTTAAAATAATCATTTTTGCAATTATAGAATGGTATTAATTATTATTTATAGTTTTTGACCAAATATGGGTTTCTACAGATGATCACGAAATAGTTAAAGTTGCGAATTCATATGAAGTCAAAATTCATTGGAGAAGTAGAGAAAGCGCTTCAGATTTTGCCACTTCTTTATTTTCTATTCAACAATTTCTTAACACAAACAATGGTTTGAAATCAATTAATTATTGTTTAACACATTTTGCTGACTTTTTTATTGTACAAAAGCAAACTATTAATTTAAAATATTTATCCGTAACTTTGATTTAAAAAGTCACTAAATTTTACTAAAAATATAATCTTAAAAATTTAAGTTATTATACACCTTTCAATTTTAGTTTATACAACACAAATGAAAAAATTTTAAGTTTTTATTTGTAATTTTTATTTTAGTTTTTAAATTTCATTTATTCACTTTAAATTGTTTAAAACAGTTTAAATGCTTTTTAAATAGTTTTCTATGTCTATAGATGTGGACGCGATTTGTTTAGTTCAATGCACTTCTCCTTGTCTTCATCCATGTTTTATAAGAAAAGCTTATAACATGATGTCAAAAGAAGGTTACGATTCAGTATTTTCCGTAACACGTAGTCATAAGCTTCGCTGGTCTTTAAATTTAGAGGCTTTAAATTTTAACCCCAAATCCCGTCCGCGAAGACAGGATTGGAATGGTATGTAAATTGCGAACCATTACTATTGTATTCAATAATCTTATTTAATGTTGAGATAACAGGTGAATACGTAGAGTCCGGTCATTTTTATTGCTTTACTAAATCTCTCATAGAAAATGAGATGGTATTACAAGGAAGACATTGCGGTGTCGTTGAAATTCCGTATTATATGTGCATTGAAATCGATGATGAAAATGATTGGATCGCAGCCGAAACTGTTGTTCAACATTTCGGATACAAACAAACCGTCTAAATATGTACATTACATTACACTATTAAATCTTAATATTAAATAAACCAACAAAACTCGACTACACAGCTATTTGTTGGTTGTTTTATCAATTTGTTTATAAATGGAAACCATAAGACCGCCAATCGCTGCGAACACAGTAAACCCCTGCGCGACAACCCTTCCTCTCATCATTAATTGCTGTTTACGTGAATTTCCTTTTGCGAGGTTATAGAGGCCGTAAGAGAGACACCCCGTCGTGGCCAACACTCCTAAACATAACTATAGTTAGTGATGGCATTAATGGTGGGTCGCGTACCGACCGATAGGCACGAGTGGATTCTCCTTGAATTTCCTCCACATTTTCGATTTGCTGTCTTCGTTGACGAGTTTTTTCCTCTCTTCTAAATCGTGTTTGAGTTCAACCCAAACCAAATCATTACCGAACCCTTCGTTGGCATTCATTTCCTTAACCATTGTTATTCTCTCCAACGCTAATCCAAATCCAATCTAACTTAACACTGATATCAGCGCCTCTATTATTATAAATAAATAAAATAAATAATAAATACAGTCAAACAATTAAATAATTAATTTTCCGCATCGCAGACAAATTGATTACTTAATGTGTCGCAAAATATCATTTCTTAATCTTAATTTTCTTCATTTTAAATCTCAGTGTAAGCAAAAAATGTCATTAGAATTACCATTAAATAATTAAATGATATCAACACAAACACGTGTATACCATAAATAGTACAGTCTGTATAATATGTGCTTTTATTGTCCGTTAGAAGGCGTTGTGATGTATCACAACTTGAGAGACAAAACTGCGTTTCAATTCAATACAGAATCTGAAGAAAAATTTGGTTCATTTCGGAAAGTTTTCTCAATTTAGAAAAGTTTAATATAAAAAAAATTTCGAATGCACTTATTATAAATAACATAATTGTGCTCTTTATTAAATAAATATTAAATATTAGGTTTTCAAATAAAATATATTTTTTGTAAATAGAGAATTTCAACTTCAAATTATAAAAAAGTATACTTTTTAAAAAAAAACAATAATCTAATTTTATTTTACTATAAATAAAATTAATATTGAATTTTTAAAAACTCTAATTTAATTCATAGGTAGTATGGGCTGATATTCAGTGTTTAATCCAGGATTAACCGGTCAAAAATTTAGGAAGATCTTGGATTTGGTTAGCTTCTCAAAGTTAACCAAAAATTCAATGTGAATAAATAAACAATATATTGAATATTAAATTTTATATAAGTTTATAATGCATTATAATTTATGTTTTGCTAATTATGGCTTTAACAGGTTAACCTTCACTTTTAAAGTCTTAACTTTTAACTTGAACTTTCTGTTCAAATACTTGGATTTAACCCAAGGTTAACCGCCATAAAAAATTAAAGTGTGCAAATGTACACATTATTACAGAAATTTAATACACCGGTAAAATGTTGGATATTAAACCATTCAATACCATACCATATCATACAAAATTAAAATTTCAAGAATTTCCGAAATGTATATGTTATGTGAATGTTATATTGAATTGACTTTATTTAATAAAATTTAAAACACTAAAAAAGAAATGATCGTTAGATAAAAGTTTGCTAAACACCAGGAAAAGCAAAACTTTTTAATGAAATGCAAACAAGTTTTTTTGTTTTTATTATTTCAAATAATATAAATCTATACTTTCAAGTGTTTTTAGTTTTTCTAAAATTTGGGCATAAATGACAGCATAATAGATAATTTGGACATATTTGAGATTCCCTTCCCGTCGACCCCCACTTGGCAGCAAAAAAAGGTAACTTATACTTATATTAGTATAAAGCTTTCCAATTTTATAATCGCCCAGTTTTTACATGAGAATAAGAGATAGTGTATATAAAAGGTCCAAATGAACTTTATAATGAACTTATATTGCTTCGAGTCAATTATATATTAGGGTTGCAAATATTCAGGTGTTTACGTTTATTCATTGATTTAACAAAATTTTGTCCTTCGTTTTCATAACAACTTTGTAAACGTTTTTCAAAATTATTAATAACTTTGAATTATTAATCTTTTATACTTAAAATTAATTGCTCGTTTCGGTGGACACTCTTTGTCGTATTTTTCTTATAATTTTCCATATTTACTTTGAATATACTTATCAATCGACTCGATATATGAAAGTTTTGACATTATTAATTAATAACATTCAATACAATTGAAATATAATTGAAATAAATTATTTACCCAAAAAAATACTACAAGTGTTCACTCAATGTAAACCTAAAACCTTAATGAATTTCTTTAAGTTATTTTGTTTATAGGTGTTTACCTTTTACTAATAAGCAAAATTTTACATAAATGAAAAAACGGGAGATCTTAAAAATGGAATGCTTTATTACCCATTTCGGTATACTTTTTAAGTTCGACCAGTATATATAAATAGTAAACAGTAAAATAGTAAACAAATAATAGAGTATTGTTAGAGAAATATTTAAATAATAATGTAGACCAAGGAAGTCAGGAAAATAACTTGTTAAAAATTTTATGGAAATTTTACAAAAATAGAAAAATAATTTTAAAAATCCAAGTAAGAGAGAATTTTAAATGTTTAAATAATATTTTATTCTCATTTTTTTCACTATTGTTCTCAATTTCTTTTAATAAATATAAATTATTTTTTATTATGATTTTTTATTATTATTTAATTGTTAATTCAAATAAATTGATTCTTACGTTAGAATATATGAAATAAAAATTATAAAATAAAGTAGAAAAATCGCGTATCACTTTTGTTCTTCAAGTGATACGTAATTTTAACACATTGTTTTAATTTAACTAAATTAAAACAATGTGTTAAAATTATATGCATAAATATAAACTTTTAATTAAATTATCATTAAAATACAATTTTATTAAATCAAACAGAAATCTGTTTGTTTCGTGAAAATCTCGATTTAAATGATTTATTAGTTTACAATAAATATATTACTTAAATTGACATAATTTTAATCATATCGTTGAATTGAATTTATTGATATTTACAGACATTGTTCACTCGACAAAAACTTATTTTGATTATCACTATTAGAAACAAAATATGCTCTTTATCTATCTTTTAAAGAACAACTAACTCTCCATGAATAACAATATATTTATTTATATATAAATAAATTAATTTATATATAATATATTTTTAAATATATTTTAAATTTTAAATTGTTTAAGATTTTCCGAATAATTAATGCTGTGATCACAATTTTATTATCAATATTTAAAATAATTAGTTTATTTAAAATTAATTAGTTATTGCCAAACAAAACAGGTCAACTCATTTAATTTTCTGATAAGCTGTCAAATTAAGAAATTTTAATGATAAATGATTTGAATTGAATGCGAGCCTTAATTTGGTGATGTGTTAGCAAACGGTTGCGTTAATGCGCTTCGCATAGCTTAGCATAGCATTACGTTAGCGAGCTTTGTCTCGATCTCTCTCCACAGTCTCTACACTCAGTGCTGCACTCAGTCTCTACACTCTCTCCTCTCATCGGCAAACAGTGATCGCTATCTCATGACATCTCTGCTCAAGTGTTGCCACTGATTGTATCTCAATTCAAATCTCGGTGACAATAGATGTGAATCGCAAGCAATGCCGCGATCATTCTGTCCTCCAAACAGATCGCTGTTCGTGCGAAACGTGGCCGAAGTGACGAGGTTTGCATGCGTTGGCTTGCGTTTAATGCTCTCCTAATCGCTCTACTCTTGTGTCCACTCGTTAGGAGCGAAGATCTTCGCAATATGTTCGGACAGTACGGACACGTGACCGACGTCTACATACCTCACGACTACTACACACACCGTCCGCGAGGCTTCGCTTACGTTCAATATCTTTTCATTAAATTTATATTTGATTGCGTTTGAAATGTGTGAAAACGCACTCAAAACCTATTGATTGTGTGCTCAGCACTCAATTGATTTGCACTAAAATATTTGCAAAATGTTTTCCTTAATTTGTTAATTGTTTTGATTGTCACGTTTGAAGACATGAGAGCAGCCGAAGAAGCGGTGTCTCACTTGGACAGAGTTCGCCTCTTCGGACGCGAGTTAGAGGTGGAGTTCGCTCAGGGAGACCGTAAAAGTTTGTTAAAGAAAGATTGACATTTTGAAGAAAAGATCTAAAATCACTTTGTGTTTACTAAAGCGCCGTCAGAGATGCGGACCAAAGAGCGCGGAACGGTCTACAGAAGCAGTCGCAACAGCGGAAGATTTTTTGCAAGAAGAGAAGGCGACCACAGAAGACGTCGATCGAGAAGTACTTCCAGGGATAACAAACGGTACGCCACTATATTTGCTTAATTGCTTTGATATTTAAGTAGCGGTCTATCACAGCAGTCACGGTCACAATAGTGGACACATATCGAGAGATCGATCGCGTCCCGACTCGAGCTCTCACCGACATCGTCACAGCCATCACGATCACGATCACAGCCGAAGTAATCGTCACTCGCATAGCAAATCGCGCTCTCATTCTCCAACTAAGTCTCGCCATCGACATCACAGCCATCACTCAAAGAATAAAACTGATAAAAAAGAAGCGAATGATATTTCGAAGGAAGAAATCGAAAATCACTCAAATAACGCAAAGTCGAGTTATGACGGCGTCGATACTGATCACAAGCGTTCGGTAATGAAAAAGGAAAAGCAAGATATAAACAGTTCGCCTCATTCGACCCCGTCTAGCATTGAACGTACAAATGGTGACAATGATGTGTCTTTCGAAGACGAATCGATAAGAGACGAATCATTTGATGAGAATTCTCAAACGTGATAACACGACTGCAATTCTTAATTAGCTTTTAATTAACTAACATTGCATTTGAGAGAACGAAAAATATGCTTACATAGAATTTTCTTATATGCTTTTCTTTTACAGATTTCTCGAAAATTATTCTAAATAATTAACAAAATTTCGAATATGTTAGCTCTAATAAAAGGCATAAAATAAATTGACGCGCAAATTGCTAACAATTGCAATTTAAAAAATTTTGTAAATACAGTATGTTTTAAAAGCATGCAAATATGCCTTTCATTACAAGTTGTATATCTTTCTGAATGGTTGTATGCTTACAAATTCAACTCAATTTATACTGTATGTTTGACATTCGTAAATAATATTTACAATTTTTTTCTGTTAATTATTTCGATGCACTGGAATAATAATAAGTATAATAATATTTAAATTATTATAAAATTATTAATTAAAATACTATCTACAAAGTAATATCTTCTGGAATTTTGTTTATCAATTACGAAACATTTTACAATTAAATTTTGTCTAAAATTACTTGTAATAATTTAATTTTGAAAATTATCAAATATGCAGTTATTTGTTAATAATTTAATTTTTACGGAATTATTGCAACACATTATTATTCATTAATAACCTTAACTATAAATATTTTTTGTCAAAAATTTATTAAATTTTAATAAATTGAGATATGAATTTGATTTCAATTAAATTCAATTAAATTTAAGGTAAGTCGTAAACAATATCAGGAAATTTTTCCCTTTATTAAAGGGTGTGTGCCCTGAAATAAAGCAATTCTATAGCCTTTTAAATTAAATTATTATGTAATGATTATTATTATTACTATAATTATTGTTCATTATAAATAGCTTTATTTTTTTCATTTATTTAAATTTACTTTATTCTTTGCTTTTATGCTTTGCTTTTATTATTTTCTTTAATAATTTTCTTTACTATTCTATATTTCTATATTTTTAAAATCATTTCATCAAAACCTTAAACGAACTTCAATATAGATTTGTTCGTTCAATTAATCTCAATTTTGATTTCGTATTATATTCAAATTTTTTAAAAATATAAATAAGTTGTTCATATTTAACATAAAAATTAAATTGAGTTTAATATAAAGTGTTGGTCTTATTAAATAATTAAAAGCTTGTAATGAGGAGAACATCTTCAACGCACGTAATTGTTGACGAGAGGTGACGACACGCGACACACTTTAGCGTCGTTGAGGTGATTGAGTCTCGACTGTGATTCGTCGCCGCTTATCAACCATTTGTCTGTTTCTCTATTTGTTTGCTTGAGTTTCAAATCGTTTTGTGTTGAGACTCGTTTGCCATTTATTGATTCAATGACATCATTCGGTAAGTATTTGCGTCTATTTGTTATGAGTTAATCGATATGGAGTGCCATTTAAGGTGAGGATCGCCTCAACTCGAACGCCAACTCGAATGCCATGTCGTTCACTGACGACGATTTTAAAATGCCTGCCAATAGGTTTGCCGAAGAGTTGGATGTGTTGGAGAGAGTGAGCGACTCGTCTCACGCCTCGCATCCCTCCATGTCTCGCATGTCTTTGTTTCGACAGTTCGACCCATTAATGAAAACTGGTTTCGCCAACGATTTAGACGCCAGTACTGCGTCTCGCTTTGCGACCATCGCTGCCAACGATGACAACTCGAATGACAACTCGAACGTCAACTCGAATGTCAACTCGAATGTCAGCTCGAATATGAGTTCGCGCGAAGTGTTTAACTTAACTTACGTGGAAAACAACGAATACTTGAATAACACGAACGAAAGCACAGCACTCATGAATTTCAACAGTCCTTTACCGGTGCCTAATATTAGCTCAACGAGTGATACAAATAAGCAAAACGTAGACAAAAGCGATGCCTTATTTCAAATAAGTGCCAACACTTCATACGATATCTCAAACACGATGAGAACTCAAGAGTTGTTATTTCAGGAGAAGTTACTCGAAAAGGAAAGACTTATTTATCAATTAGAAGAGAGGCTATTAAATGCTAACTCAAACTCTGATAGATATCAGTATTTATTTAAATTAATCCATAACTTCAATCAAGAAATTGTTGACATCGTGTCTGAAGTATTTGAGATGATTATGAGTGAAAAGAACGAATTGATTGAAAGGTGTAATCAATTAACTAAAGATAGAACTCAAGCTCTTGAAGACGTTAATAGCGTTGAGAAAAGTTTCTATGAAGTGCACCACAGATACGATAAGGTTAGGTCTGCTTTAGAAGAGTCCAAATCACGAGAAGACCAGTACAAACAGCAGTATTTCGATGTCGTTGAACAGCTTAATGAAAGAGAAAAGATGTTTGATTTGCTTAAATCAAAAGCCGAAGAAAAAATTGAAAAGTAAATTAAATATATTTATAATTAATTATCATTATTTACAATTTGTTGCATTATTACCGCATTAATTTTATTATTTTTGTTTCAATAGTGCCAATTCTATAATTGAAAGTGCAAGAAGAGAGTGTGAAACTGATTTGATTGCAGTAAAGGCTCAGTTGAAAAGAGCTGAAATGAAAATTAATGGACTTCAGGCACAATTAGACCAGAAGACTCTTGAAAACGATGAGCTCACTAAAATGGTCGATGAATTGATTGGAAACGTTGAAAACAAATAATTGAATTCATATTTATTTAACTTTTCATTTTATATTTAATTTTTTCGTTATACGTTTTAATAAAAATGACTGTAAAGTTGAGGTAAAATGATATATCAGTATAAGTGTTTAATGAAATTACTTAAACATTGTTTAGTTTTGAATTGATTACATAATGAATAACACTTATCACTTTAAAATATATTTTATTCATATTAATTGTTATCGTAAATACACACACATATGCAAATAGGAATTTTATGATGCCTTTTTCGTGTTAAGATAAATATTTTCTTAAAATATTTAATAAGAATCTGCTTACAATATGTAATTTTGAAATTATTATACGATTCACATTTTAAATATTATTAATGTATATTTTCTTAATGGCTATTAAGCACAATTAATAAATTGTTTGAATTATAGTATTGTCATAATTCATTTATTGAAGGTAATAATAATTGAAGCTAAATAAAATTCATTGTCAATTTTATTAATTATAAAACAAATAAAAATTAAACGCTGTGTAATAAGTTCTACACAACACCAAACTGGATTAATTTTTAATTTATTTTAAAATAAATAGACGGACATAATGAAGAATCAATACTAATAAAGCATTATAAAGATTGATTATCATTGTTGAAAATGTTTTTAAAAATATTTAAATTATTTATATAATCTGCTTAATTTATGAAGATATAGACTCGGAACGTGACCGCCGGACAAATATGGTATTTGAATTGAGCACACTCTGCACTGCGATGCGGTTCAATGCGATTTGAGAGTAACTGTCTAAAGATAAGATCATATATGATATAATACTAAATATATAGAATTTGACTATATTATTCAATATCAATACCACTATTCACTGCCACTATAATTTTAATTTAGTTTGCTAACTGCTTAATTTAATTTATTAGTTCTACTTTGACTTTTTACACACTAATAAACAATTAAAAGTATAAATATTTATACTTATAGAGGAGAGTGTAGTGAAATGGTTAAAGTGTAGCCTATGAGTGGAAGCACTAGTGGGTTCGCACCCGAGCCTTACCACTCTTTGCTTGTGATAGTTTGGCCACTTGTCCAGCAAACTCTCTTACGGCCATAGCATTGTCCGCCACACACACACACACCTCCGGTAAAAACACTGTCTGTAATCACCGGTTCGGCAGTGTCTTCCACTCAAAGTAGAATGAAGTTGTTGTAAAGAATATGTTATGCATGTATTGTAATTTATACTTTTAGTTCAGACTTACGTTAATTGCTGATAGAGTAAAAGTTTTTGCTCTATTTTTATGCTTTCTTGGCTTTAATTGTAATACAAATTAATGAAATGAGGCAATAATAATTAATGTTGAGCTACTATATTAGCTAAATATTCAATTATAAAGCGAATTTCTAAATTTTTATCCAATTAAATTTTAACTTCTTGTTAATGAATTCTTGTACTTTTAAATGTCTATCTGTCTAATTTTTTCCTCAATATATCATCACATCATTATATAAGCAAATGAATGATTCAGTTAATAAGCAGAAAATTGGCACAAACTTTAAATTTTCTATTTTTAATCATAAATACTAAAAGCCTTAAAGTATTATAATTGTAAAAATTTAAAGAAGATTTAATTAAAATCAAACTTAAAATTAATTAAAATATTTAAAAATAATAAATGACTTTTCAATTAATCTTTTATGGAGTGATTGCGAAACGCTTTGCTGCGTGTTATGTGTGTACACTTGTGTGAGCATTTGAGTACATTTAATTAAATAATTAATCTATTTTTGTTTAATTTAATAAAATATTAAATATTTAATATTTAATATATATATAATTTTAATATTAACATTCAAACACAAAGCAAGTCATTCAAATTTACTCTTTAAAATAGATTAAATTTTTTATTTGCGCGAAAGAGATGAAAGAAATACAAGTGTCCGCTAAAATGGCACTCTTTTTGATATACTTTTGAGGATAAAGAAAGTCTTTAAGTTGGATAAATTGCATTTTTAAAAATCGAGTCATCCTTATTGTTTTGACATAACATTTATTGTATAAGAAATAACAAAAGATTGCTTATATCTTTGTAAAATGCAAAATTAAATATTACGCTATTTTTTATCAAAAAAAATTAAATAATGCGAAAAACTAATAATTTTTATTTATGTTTTAAAATTATTATCTACTTTATTCAAATTTATCTCAAAATATCTATCATAAAAGTTTCAGATTTTCTCTGCTCTTCTATATTAACTTATTCTATACGTGAATAAATTGTGAAAACTTTCTATAAAATATTAAAAATAGCCTCATTTAATCATCAAATAATTTGACTCCATTTTTTAAGACTGATTTTTAAATAAATACATTCAATTTTATGAATGCCTTTCATTCATATATATATAGTTAGCTAAGATGTAATTTACAGCTTAGTCTTATTAGTTTATGCATGAAGTGATGCTCTAAGAGCACAGTTTGCCGCACTCTATCTTTCAAATTATGCTTTGGCGTCATCGCTACTCACTCGTCAGTACTAATAATAAATATCATAGTGTTTTTCCCATATGTTGTATTTTAAATATATTTAGTTTAACAAAAAGATGTTTCATAAGTCTTATTTGTCAATTAAAAAAACAAAAAATAATTTACGTGAATCAGCTGTTAATTGTTTACTTTATAATATTTAGATAGTTATAAAGAAAGAGCGAATTTGAATGGTTAATGTAAATGTTGCACATTTCGAATTATTATTGCATTCATATAACTTTAATTGAATAATTTCGGCTCAACAATGAAATTAAACTAATCTCTAACTTTTAATATCAGTTAATTCTATATTGAATAGTCCACCATTCAATTTACATGTAATCCACCCTTTCTTTATAAAGCGCTTCAATTATACTATCATTAAATGAAAGTGACAAAAAAAACAAAAATATACAATTCTTAAATTAATTGTAAAAATAATATTTTACAAATTAAGATAGTTTGTAATACTTATGACAAAAATTTTATTTAACATTATTATAATTTTCTGTACACTAATTTTTGAATACATTTAGAATGTAAGCTAACAAACACTATATTATTATTAGTAGCAGCAAAACGACAGCAGAACTGACTCGAGAGCACTATTGACGGCAACGCATAAACGATTTAATACTGGAGACTGCAGTGTTAGAACTTTAAAGATGGGGTGCGGCTTACTATGAGCTGACTCTTGCTATGAGCCATCATAATCGTGCTCATCATTAAGAATAAACTCATTCAAAACGATACCATCAGTCGGGATCAAACAATCGCTGCTTTGATTTGAAAGTTTGTCACTCTGTGTTGTTCGCGACCGACGACAAAGAAACACATGACGACCAAACTTTGCAAACTTTACAAACTTTACAAACTCTTCAAAGTAGTGAACACACGAATATTGCTTTAAATGGTTTGAAAACAGTCGATTTGGTTCATTAAAATAGTTATTTTCAGCTCTCATGTCATCTCCGCTTTACTCCTAAATAATGATTATCTAATATTTTTTATGAATTATTTGCATTTTCTACATATTAACACAAATGTTTACTCAGAGAATTAGAGCAGAGTTTGCCAAAGTGTCACTACATATATAACAGCTTAAATAAAGTTTTAATGGCAAACACTACATAGATTTACTAATACAAGCGCTTGCATGTCGTTGTTATAAATATATTATAATAAATCAGATCTAAGTTGAACTTAAGTGCAATATTGTATCAAAATATCAAATAAAATAGCATTTTATAGTGAATCATAAAGAATGGTGTAATTTCTGTTATTAGAAGATTACAATAATGTAGTTTTCACATCATGTTTAGTTGCGCTAAACTGCCGTATTATTGAGATAAGCAAATACAATGGGAATTACGGCGCGACACCATAATAAACACTCATCAGACTTAAGAGCGAAATTATTGCTTCAACACATTTTCTACGTATTATGCCATCATTTTTGCTCTCTATATTTATCCCATTATACATATTACTAACAATAAAATGACAGAAAGGTTAGAGCGCTGTGCGAAAGCTTATCCTCTCATAGGCTCTCTGTTTGCAGCGCTAATTCATTCAACACCGAATGATTTCTGTCAGCAAACACTTACATATGAGGGCGAAAAGTGACTTCGCCTGCCTTTCGCGTCCAAAGCGATCGAAAGTGTTTCTATACGACTCGCACATCGTTTCCGACTCATGTAACCCAACTAAATGTGCCATCACTGCCATAACTGTGCACCTGTTTGCCAATTATGTCGACTTCAATGGCTTAACTCACCAAATATTGCCGCGATTGCTATTCATTAGATTTCATTTACTCTTTCAATTTTCATCATATTTTATCAAATGTGCCAAATATGCAAATAACATACATTGTTATATATTTTACTTTTTGATTTTAACATTAAGATTTACATGTCTTTTGAATTTTAAATTACGATTTTCGCAATTTTGTTATCATTTTAGATAAATAAGGAAATTCATTATTTGAGAAAAGTTGATTTTGAAAATAATTTCAATCAATGTGTTTATTAAAAAGTTATTAAATTATAATGCTTTTCAATTAAGTTTACTTTTTTATTTATATTCAAATTTATTACATTTTAGGAAATAAATAAACTCCGAGATTGTTTGTGGTTTCTAATATAAATATATAAATTAATATATTATATATTTCTATTGTTAATATTAATTTAGTTTAACTTATAATAATAACATAATATAATTAATATTAATTAATTCAGCAGAAAATTGTATGTCAAAGTGTGATAAATTTATTTTGTAAATTTAAAATAAACATAATTATTTTAATGTTTTTTCAAAAAAAGCATAAAAGACCGCAAAGGTTTATAAATAGAACTCTAAAAGGAAAACACTATTAATTTATATGTTTTGTCATAATATTAAACTAATAGTAACGAAATTGAAATTATGGTCTCGAATCTTGTAAATAACTCGGAAAAAAACTATATAACTGAAAGAATCTGAACATTATTAGTATTACTAATACGTAAAACTGTTAACTTAAACATGTGCCAAACATTTGTGAGAACAACATTTTTCACACGAACAGTATAGGGGAAACTGACTCGTCTGTATAAAGCATACTGTATTTTTATCCATTCATGTGAGTTAAGGGTCTGCACTTAAAAACATCTCTATTGTGCCATTCATTTCAATTGATCTGCTTTTTAGAGAGATTTTCATAAAAGTATAAAATTAGTTGTCATCTTAAAAATACTTCCATTTACACAATGAGTTTATTAATAGAATTATTGGAATAACTTAATATTTAATTTTAATCCAATTCTATGCTTAATTATAGATATATATATTTTTATTTTTCTAAGTTATGCAAAAATAATTGAGAAAATGTACGCTAAGGATAGTAAGATAGAAAATTACGATAGAAAAGAGAGAAAGTAAGATAGAAAGAGGAAGAGAGAGAGAGAGAGAGAGAGAGAGACACCAATAATTTAATTATAAAATATTGTTTTAAATAATTTCTATTTCCAATAATAATAATAATAATAAAGTGATTAAGTAAATGAATAAGTGTGAAAGTGTATCCGTAACAATGTTTTTAATTGTTATGTTAAATTTTTAAGTTATCGTTTTATGCTTGCTTTTATTAAAAATTTAATTGTTATTTAAATCTCTATCTCTTTAACTAATAAAAATAATTAAGTGTGTCAATGTGTATGTTTATAAGTGTGCGAATATTCATTAATCAGTGCACTGCCATTATAATCAAAACTGTATATACACATTCGTTATAATCAACACCCCTTTATAATCAACATATTATCAACATATATAGGAATTGCAAAAAGATTTCAAATGCTTTCATCAATAGTTTAACATAAGATTAATTAATAATAGCCTATCTTTATATCTACATAAAGGTAATATTTTATAATTAATGTTTTTATTATTAATTTTGATTAATTTAATCTTAAATGTCAATTTTTCTATTTTATGTTTATCTGCATTCCTATCACAACCAAAAATTTGAAAATGAAATGCTTAATTTTATTGCTACACATGTTTTAATTTGGCCGAGAATGTAAACAAGTATTACGAAATGTAATTATAGTATAATGTAAATTGAAATAAAAGATGATCGTCTAATGGCTATTTGACCGATTGAGGACGCATTCAATGCTTTATACTTTCTAAGTAAACAACATTTTCTATTATTATGAGTAGAGACAGTAGTATCCAAACAGTAAAATTTTTTTACTGTTTTTACCATTTAATGGCTTATTTGGATCATGAAATTCAAAATAATAATTTTTTTAGTCTCGGTATTTGTACTTTTTTTTTATATGTGAGCGCACTATCAAAATTTTTACTTTCTTTTTGGGTCAGTAGTACACAATCATATATGACATATTCCTATTCAGTTCTTGTCAGTTCCTATTCTATAACCGGACAGATAGACAATAAATTTATTTTTATCGGATTCTGTGTTTGCAAAAGCAAGTTATGGATTTGATATATCTGTCAGTCAGTCATACCCATCTTCGACAGAGAAGAGAAAGGCAAATGGCAAACCATAAGGCAAACCCTATAAAATATAATACTTATTTTACTATTTTAATTAAATTTTAAGTTTTGAATATTTTGAGGATAATTATTTCAAATAAGATAAGCATGAATTAGTTTATCAAAGTAACTATAAGTTATATTAATCTTTAAAATTTTGATTCTTCAAAAAAGCTTTTCTTGAGAGTATTTATAAAATAAATCAAATGCATCTGCATTTAGATGTCTATAGGCTAATAACCTTTTATTAAATCAGGCAATTTATTATTAATCCTTTTAAATGTTAATGATAAAGAAACTTCATTTTATTCTTTGTAAATAAAGTAAAATGATTTCGATTATATTTCTCGTATTTAAAGTTTTGAATCTAATGACATCAGATTTGGTTTAAAATTTAAAATCTTTTTAAATAAATTTTAGTTATTTTTGTATTAACAGTTATAATCATTATATTAAAGTGATATTTAAAATGTAATTTATTAAGATTAGAATAGATCAGTTTCTGCTGCAATAATTAAGAGAAGCGATACAACAAATGAATTGAACACATGAAACAGTATAAGGGAGAAAATTCTCTCTAAAAATGTGATATTAAGAATTTTGTTGCGTGTTGTGTTGTAAAATTGTGTCCGTGTGTTGTTACACGTTATCTAAATTTGAATTTTTCTAAAGCCAATTAACGCTTTCTCTAACTATAATTAAATATAATGTGTTTAATGCCTGTTTTTATGCTTTCCAAAACGCGATTTTCATTATAACTTAGCGAAATAATTTTAGTTTTTAATATTAGAAGTAATAAATATTTGTATAAAACTTGTATCAAGATATTTATAAGTTATAGCTCTTTCTGTCTTAGAGTTTATCTAAGAATTTAGCCTAAGATTTTTAGGATATTAAATGTTGTTTTTGGCACTTTAAGTTGATTTTCGTCGATCAAAAAAGTGGTTAATTCTTTCAAATATCATTTATGCCAATGACCTTTTAATAATGACATTATTAAGATATTTTATAAATTAATATACATTAATTTTAACTTTTCATGGCTAAAGAAATATTATTGATTTTTCATAATATTTATTTTTTCATTTTTCAAAATATTTTAATAAAAAAAAGTTATAACTATAGCAGTTCTTTCTTATATAATAATCTTTTGAATGGTTAGATATAAATCAGTTTAAATGCTATCAAAATCTAGCAATTATAATGATGTTTAAAACACATATTAAAATAAAGTACAACAAAACAGGGATAGAGAATATTTGAGAATATTTCTTCGTGGATAAAAAGTAAACATACTTTATTATAATGTTTAAAAAGATATTTTATGATTATAAGACCTTCATTGTTACTTTTGCACGCCCTATAGTATAAGAGCTATAACGTACAAAAATAATCAATAACAACTTTTAGTTGTATATTTTTATATATTTAATTTGAAGACTTTATACTTCATTTATGTAAAATCTTCGTTAATTTCGCATTTTAGTAATGGTAGAAAGAGTTTCCTCTGTTACTGACTTTTCTTCTTTATTTCTCTGAAATTAATTTTGAGATGAAACGGTTTTTATGTTTGGTTAATAAATTATAATTTAATTAAAAGTAATTAATTTTGTATATTTAATTAATTACTGACTTACAAATTAAAATAATTATTATTTATGAGAGTACAGAATATTTGTTTGTTTTTAACTTTTTTAAGCAATTTGATAATATAATGACTATAATGAAAGTAATTTTGGCAATTAATCCATTAAAATGTATGAAAAATTCTATATTTTGGCAAACATTTAGAGTAGAGTAGAGTAGAGTGGAGTACATTAGTGAATGAAGATCGTATTGCATTTAAACTGCCGACAAAATGTTAATTTATAACTCATAAAGCCTTGCAATGTAGTAGTTGTACGAACATTTAGAAACTTTAATGAACTATTTAAACGAAGTGTTAAGCAGATCCCGAACCATGAAAGCACAGCAGCGGTAACAGCGGTAACGAACAAATTATTTTCTATGTTCATGCATGCATTATAGTGGCATCATATGCCACATATAATGGCGTTTTGTTACCATCGAAGTCAAGCGGCGGTGTCTTTAATGTTTGGTCACAACCATGTTTGCCACTAATGAATCGGAAACGCCACTAAACGCCACTTCTTCGCGCACAACGCAAACATGTGTATCTGCACTCAACTCGAGCTCCTTTTGAATCGCTTAATTAAAAGCAGGAATTTCTGAATTCGCCAAAACGTTACATCAATGCTCTCTTTTAAAGAGCGTACATATCAAGTGTGGTGTTTTGCGGTTTCTGAGGACCACTGAAGCCAAAGCCAAATGCACTCAATTTGAGTAATATAGCGCCTCGTTCTACCTCTGCTTAATAAATGCATAGTCTGTCGTTGACAAAGTGGCGAATACATAGATGGCATGTTTAGTAGACGAGCGAAGTCGACATCGAAAGAGACTCTTCTGCGACATCCACTGCGTCTTCCACTGCGACTTCACATAATTCACATTTGCCAGCCATGACGCGAATGAGGTGACAGGATATGTGAGGAATGCGAGCGATTCGTGTTATGACTGTTATGCCACTTATTAGGCACACATTTTGGACGCACAGTTAGCTCAACAATCTTCAACTCAATTTCTACATATTTGCTCGTTTGCATGTGAACGCATACACTTTGAACATAATCTTCATCGAATCTGAGCAAAACTTGTAGTATTTTACACAAACTTACTTAATAATACAGAGATTCTCTTTTAACTATTACTTTACTGTATTCCGTTAACTGAAACTTAATATTCTTCGCCATATTCTGTACAATAAATTTTCGATTAATCAAAAACTAAGCAAAATATGAGACAGTATTTTAATTTATTTATAAAGTAAATTTACATTTGCAACATTTTTGATACAGTATAATGATATTAATTTGGCAATTATAATAATTGAATTAACTAATTGTAATCAATGCTAATTCTTTAAAACATTAAATGGTAAAAAAGTAAAATTGCTGTACAATAAATAACTTAATATAAAGTAATTGAGTGCAAGTGAATGGCGAATACAATTACTTTGCGAATGCAATTTCAATGTTCCCACAATGCTTTGCAATGCTTTACAGTTACTTTATATTTTGTATGATACAGTGCGGCAGAATATATTGCAATTTGCTTTCAATTTCATTTCATTGGTAAAATTTGAGTGCATAATCTTATTGGCAATTGTGAAATAAGAGACGCCAGTCTCGGATGGCAGCGTTAATAATATATTCTTCAATGATAATAAAGAAATAATAACCCCGAGCAAGGAATTAGATGAATCAAATAAGTTACGGCCATTTGAGAAGCTCTTAATCCAAACTACCGAAGGCATCGCTTTAATAATACAAAAAATTAATCAGGGGCTAAACATGTGCCTATTTTCCCATTTACTATTACCGCAAATAAGTTAGAGAGGGAGGGCTCACAGTTAAACGCGTATATCAAATGCTTGCTCTAAAACTAACTCTAGAAAAAAGTTTGCAATTTAGAGATAATGTGGTTGAAGTTATATTGAGCTGCCGTATGAAAGATGAAAGTAATGCACATAAATTGGCTTCACTTCGTAAGCCATAGAACCTCCTTTCGTTTTGCTGGTCACGGAAAATTAAGTAAGAAACGGTGCAGAACATTGCAGGCATGTCAAGCGCATTGCAATGATCTCTTTCTTTGAGACTGAATCGACCATACATTGCCATGCATTGCCATACAATGGCGTACAATCGCAATGCAATCTCAATTTGGTGTTAATTCGGTTCTCTTTCATTTTCCGACACATTTAACTTATTTTCCTCATTATTCTACTGTGTTATCAGCTATTAATTTGCATTAGTAGACCATTTTAAATGCAACACTTCATCTAATTAATAATTTGCGAATATCTTAATTATCTATAATTGCTTTAAATTTATGTAAATTAAGTTTCAAAAATAAAATTGAGTAAAGCCTTAGGAATAATAATTGATTGTAATGTTTTTAATAAACATGTCGTAATTTTATTTATAATGTATTTGAACATTTAAATAAATAAACAGTCGAATTTTAAATTTTAAATAAATTTTACAAAAAATTAATTAAATAAGTAAAATAGTGGTAAATAAATAATACAATAATGTGATTCGTAACATAATTAATACATGTAATGTAGTGTCGATAAAATTTATTAGAATCATATAACAGTTGAATTAAATTTGACATTTTATACAAATAAATCTTATTATTTATAAAACATTAGTTTATTTTTATCATTATTTTAAATTAAAAAAGTAATTTAAAAACGCTATCAGTAAAAAACGTATTCATCATAAAAAGATTATTACTTAATATTCAAATCATATTCTAATTAATTTTAATTATTTTGATGTTTTTATTCTTTATTTTGTGTTTGACTAATTTTGTGTTCATATTGAATATTTAAAAAATTAAATCTGTTAAACTGTTTACTTCTGGAGATGGTTCGAAACCAATCAAGTACCCTAAAATTCCTATTATAAT
>JAQIYA010000497.1:0-19846 GCA_034699355.1 Microtritia minima
CGAGTCATGCGATGGACAGCATTCTCAACGTGTCGTCCGCTGAGGCCTCGCACGAGACCAGTGAGCGCTCCGACAGGACTGACAGGTCCGACAGAGACTCGAATTGGAACTGTTCGGCCAACTGTTCGGCCAACTGCTCGAACGACCAGACGTTCGCCAATCCCGACGAAGCGCTACAACCCATCGAAAGACTCGAGAAATATTCT
Source organism: Microtritia minima (assembly GCA_034699355.1). Taxonomy (NCBI): domain Eukaryota; kingdom Metazoa; phylum Arthropoda; class Arachnida; order Sarcoptiformes; family Euphthiracaridae; genus Microtritia; species Microtritia minima. The sequence goes on from JAQIYA010000497.1 coordinate 207, forward strand.
TCCAGTGAAATCATTTTCCACAGGTATTCATACTTTTCATAGTTATCCTACTTTTAATGATCCCATTAATGAGTAACAGCTCTGCACTGTGTTTGCCTTCAAACTCATTGATGCGCGCAATGAAAATATATGAATGAAAATGTGTAATAAAAGCTAATAGAGGTAAACAATAGACTTGAATAAAGTGAATGAATAAAAAAGCAATGCCTTCAATGCCTTCAATGACTTGAATGCGTTGAATGTGTTAATCATATCACTCTTGAGTTGATTGGGTAAACAGCGTTCGTATTGCTATTTAGCCATATATTTGTTTACATTCCGAAAATGTTTTTCTACTAACGTATTGAATGCAAAACGTTAGTCAACGAACGTAACATTTTTCTTGAAAAACATTAAAGCAAATCTCGTTTTGTTTGCCTTCATTTTGGTGACTCTAAGCAGAAACGGTTTGCGCGCGAATCGGCTTTGTTTACGCTAATTGACTGCACTATAAATTATCGCGTTATTTGGCTTTTCTCTTACTTTTTTCATAATTATTTTTATCCATCACTAACGAACAGCTATTTTGTATATTTTCATTATTAAGTACTATTTTATGGTTATTCGTAAAGAAATTGCAATTTAATTTTAGCTAAACTTATAATTTGTATTTATTTAGCGAACAAATTATTTATATTTATACTAAACTTAGAAGTATAGTATAGTATACTTTTAATTATGTAATTTAAAATAATTAAGTTTGCATTACACGAGTAAATATTACTAATTTTGTTGTTCCTATAAATGCTTTAAATTTATTATAATAATATTTAATTAATTTATTCAGTATTTACTCAAATTGATATAAAGATAATAATAATTTCTATACTATTTAACATTTAAACTGATATAAATTGAAATAATTTTCTATTGTTAAGACATAAGCGCTGCCAGTTTTCAAGTTGATTGGGCGGCACTCAACTGAACATTTGACTGTTTGTTTGGTGTTGACCAATGGCTAGAAGTTAACAATTTTTAAATATTTGTCTTTTATGCTCTCATATGTTTACACTACTATGCATTGCTATACATTGTATATTTTGTGTTATAAAGGATGATGAATGTGATTGTAATCAATACGAATGGCAACACAGTCATGAAAAAAGACAATTAGACGCATATATTATCACAAATAATAGTTTCAATTATAATTTCATATAACATTCATTTATAATTTATTTTAAAAACTTTAAATTCTTTTACTCACTTTTAAAACTCTCGTATACATAATTATTCTTAAGAAAGAATTTGAAATCTGTCTGTCTTTCCTTCCCATCGACACAATAGGTATTTAAAATGTATTAAATATATTTTTTAGAAATCAGTTTTAAGTATACATTTGCTATAAATTTTAAAATACTATTTGATCAAATTAATTGATCATTCAGACCATTAATTGTGTATTTTGAATCTTGAGTGTAAAATTATTTAAAAAGCTATTTTAAAATGCAATTTTAAAGGTGAGATAAAAGCTAGAATTTGTTTTTATGAAAAAGATATTATTTAAGCCTTAGAAAATATGTTTATCATTCGAGAAATTATTTATTTATACTTTTTAATGTAAGCCATTTTATAATTATTATTAGCATTTACTTTAATTTATTTGATAATTTTCACATTTTATTTAAAATGCCTGAAGAAAGCAAATTAATTTTGCTAAAAAAAAGTGTTTAATAAATTAATTATTGTTATACTATATTTGCATTCGAGTGTTTGCGTTTTGATTGCAAATAAAGTTAAGTTTGTGATTAGACGATTGAGATTTTCAAATTAATAATTTTCATGTATTTTATATTCAATTATAATAATTAGTGTTAATTTTAAATATACATTCTATAATAGCTTGATATCTCTGGTTCACAAATATTTATAAGTAGTTAATATTAACAATACTTTTAAAAATCATCAAAATTATCTTACAAATTCTACTTTTTATTAATTTTATATATTATATATTTGTTAAAAATCTCATGAAACTAAACGTTTAATCAATTTAATGATTATATCAGTTATTTTATGATCACAGATTATTATTATCTTATTTATTAAAAAGATGGTGATTTTCGGGCTAAAATAATGCTTTATTTTATTATTTTTAATTTAATTAATATTAGGACTAGTTATGAAATGAAATGATTAATATGTATTTTAAAATACCACATATTCTTTTACTCTTTTACCACTTACGATAAAATACAATTAAACAGTAGATTTTCTAACGTCAAAAGAAACAATGATTTAATTTAGATTTAGAAAAATTATTTGACTACATATCGCTGAAAGTTATTTAATTTTATATTATTGTCCAATATTAAACAAATATAGATATATCTAAAAACTTAAGAGAATTAAATGTCAGTTTCTTTAATAAAACTTAAAGCAAAATATTAAAATATTACTGGATATAAATATTTTTTTTAATGAAAAATACTGAAGAAGTTTAATTAATTTAGATTTTAATTATCGAATTAAATTTCAAATGTTTCTTTTATTTTTGGAGCTATTTATTAATTAATATTAGCAATTAATGATTGATAAGCGAGTAAATTTGGTTAACTGCTAAAAAATTTAATTAGTTTTATAATTATTAAATACTTATTTGATAATTTGATTTAAATGATGTGTTGAGATTTTAAAATGAAAAGCATGGTTTTTGTCATTTTAGTAAAAACATTATTCTGAAGCATAGAAACTATGTCACATAAAAATTCAATAATCAAATAATAAGTAATCAAATTTTTATATTTTTAAATTGTATTTCGCACGCTTTGCGTATTTTATAAGATACCGCAGAGCGCCGTTTACTATGTTATACATAGAAATCTCAGGATTTTCTTTTCACCCTTTCTTCTTATTCTTGTTTGTTAAACAAATATTTTTATAACTTTACTGTTAAAATATAATTCCTTACTTACATTTTTACTTCATTTTCTGTAACCTAATAATTATGGAAATTATTTTAAAAATATTTATAGATTTTTACAGTATACTTATTTTTTTTCATAAATCCTGATGAATTACAGTATACTCATCTCGAAAACCCTTCATTAAGTCAAATTTAATATTAAAAGTTTATATCTGATTTTATATTTTTTTTTAATAGTTTTTAACTTAATTTCTATTTTACTTTTTCTTAGAAATATTTTTGTAAATTATTTTAATGTAAGAATTATATTAATTAATCAAAACTACAATTGAAAGAAATTAAAAATAATTAAGCGATTTATTTTATAAGCCTTTTATTTTATAAAAATATCGAAAAGCGTTAATTCAAGGAAATAACATTTTGACAAAAGTTAGAGTTGTATGAGATGAAAGAACATCTGCAGGACATGATATTTGATATTCATTGGTAAATAATACGCTGTACTGACCCCTCTGTTGCCCTCTAATAGTAAATACCATTACATCGTATTTGTTGACGATTTGGAAATCACAAGCAAATAACTTAAAAATATTCGAAATATTTGATATTTGCCGCTAAACATCAAATATACGGCAGAATATAAAATCGGAATAAACATAAATATTATAAAATATTTAATAATTAATGCAAATGAAGTTATAGAACCATATTTATATTTTTATTCATTTGATAAATGCTCTGTTTTCTGGACACACTGTTATCTGAATGAACAAAATGATAAGACATAAATTCATATATTTGGCTAAATATACTATAAACTTAAGGATAACACTTGCCTCTTAAAGCTAGAGATAGCATGCGTTAGGCTGTGAGGCAATTGAACTGAGCAGCACTGAACTGAGCGGAAGCATCCATCATCAGTGGCGGGAACGCCAACCAGGTTTGGGACATCTGCCAAAATCCTGCTGTTCCGCCATTAGCGCCCATGTTTTCGTTAGTCCGCAAGCATTTCGCACTCTTCACTCTTTTTTATTATTTTTGTATTTATGCAATATTATATGATTAGTAAAATATGATTTGTTTATGAGAATTGGATTCAAATTTCATTAAATAGTGGTTCACTCGTCTTAGAGATAAATTGACCATAAATGGAAGAGCAGTGCAATTAGTTTCAACAAACGTAATGTTCGCCAATAACGACACCATTTATAGGATTATCTTCAGTCTCGTGACTGTGTTATTATAGTCACACATTTCTGTTGCATATTCTTTTGGTTGCATTATTTAATTTACTCACAATTATTCGTTAAAATTTGTTTGACATGTGTAATCAAATGTCTATTTTCAACTTATTATATTTTGTTGTAAATTTACAATATTTACAATTTTTAATATTTTAAAAATCTCTTATCAAATGCTTTCTATTTTGGACTTTAGAAAAAGTCAAAATTGAAGCAATTAATTGTAGTGTTCGCTCTTCATATTGTATTTTACTATATTTTTAAAGGCAAGTCGTTGCGAGAAGTATTTTGGAAACTTTAAGTGATGTTCAACAAAGTGATACGCAAAGAGTTATGATCGTTATTTCAAGACTTTCTTCTGACACAGGTATGCATTTAGCGTTACAATTTTATTTTATTTATTAATAACAGTAAAGATATTATTTAGAATTATAAATATAAATATTATTTTAAAATTGCATATTTTTGATAAAAATTACTTTTTCAATAAATTGTAATAACTTTTATTTACCGACAAATGATTTTATGCAAACATAGTTTTAAATTCATATTGATTTTATTTATTTACAAAATCTTAAGATCAATAGTTAGAAAAAATATTAATTTTCATAGTTTTATTTAAATTTGATATTTTGTAATTCATAAATGTCATCGTCTTTAATATTTAATTTTTTTAGGTTTGTCTGTATTTTTTAACGACAATTCTAACATGTAATTCAATCATTTATTCATTTATTAGGACCAATATTAAAATTCATGATCATTAGTAGAAATAGTTTTTTCAATTAGTATATATAAATGATTTGAATGGGCTTTGAATAGTAATTAATAGTGATTTAGAGGTGAATGACTGAAAAATAAGTGCGTTAACGAGTACATTGTAATTATAACGTTTTATTTAACGAAAAATTGTTTGTTTTTATTTTGAAAAATTTAATCTAAATATTTAACTTGTTTGATAGAGCCAAGTATAAGAGCAGAATTGGTCGAACAATTACCTCACATCGCATCATATTGTTGTAATCAATTACACAATCTGTCAAACTTAGTGCCTCATTATATTTTGCCAATTTTGGAACAATTTTTAACCGATACTAATAGTCAAGTAATTAATTGAATTAATTATCAAAGTTTTTTTGCAATTTCAAGTGTTAATTATTCTCATTTATATTTAAGGTAAGAAAAATCACTCAAAACGCATTCGTAATGATGTTAGAACAGGGACTAATTAAGATAGGTTTGTATGACTCTCCCGCTCCTTATATTCTCTTTAATTACACTTTACTTTTTCGTTATAAAGATTTTCTTGAAGAGCGTATATGTCCATTATTAATACAATTAACTGACTTCTCTAATCTCGATGATTATCGAATGGAATCCGTTGGCGTAAGTTTTTTTAATTATAAATTATACTCTTAATACGTGATACTTTTAAATATTTTTAATTATTATTATAATTTTAAATGCTATCATAAATTAAATCACAAAATATTTGTCAATAATGAGTCGAAAGTTGATGAGTTTTGAATGAAAGTTATATGATTTGAATGATTAGAATTGTTGAATGCTTTCTCTGGCGTGAAAGACATGGGTAGTGAGATGTGATGTTAGTCAGTCATCTCACTACCTTGTCTTTGACGCTATGGTCAGCTCCTACCAAATGATTCGTTGAACGTATTGATATGATATTTGCCACCAATTGCTGACATTTTCCTAGTCATCAAAGGGGCTGATGAAATGTTGCACTTAAAAGCATATCACAGCCACCTTTGATGATCTTAGCGAATGCCATTCACCACGCTATTAGTATAAGGCATCGATTTCGGTGGTATAACGTATTGCCTTTCATGTCGTGCAAGTTCGCAGTGATCTGTTGGTATTGAATCATATCACAGCCTACTTGACACGACTTGATTCGCAGTGTGCGTCCAAATCGTGTTTTCATTCTGGAAGACAACTTTACTTTTGATACAATTGTATACTTTGAGTGATTCAACTCACGAAGTGGTTGTGATATGTCGTCATATTTTAGTCGTATCACAGCCAGCTTTGATGAGTTTAATTATTTAAATTGTTCTCAATTCGTCAATTCTTCTAATTTTGTGTTGCATTTAGATTTGTTTCAAATATTTAAGTTAATAAAATAAATTATTTATTTCTCATATTTGATGTTATATATTCTTAAAAGATAGAATAGTTTAAAATAATTATTTGCTAGTAATTGACACAAATATAGTTATTTTTTAATAATTGAGTAGAAATTGTATATGAATGGCAATCATTTCCACAGTCAAAGTGGCAGTGATGTGTTGCATCGAATTTTTTCATATCACAGCCGCTTTGATTAGTGGAAATGTTGCATCAAATGGTGAACAGTTAGCGTTTATTTATTAAGACTGACTCAAGATTTTTACAATATTAATTTTGAATTAAACTTAACTTCTAACTCAATCTACAAAACTTAATATGATTTATTTAAAAATTGTATGATAGCCTGTATATCTTGATGAACAAAGTTCTTTTATAATCTAATAATGTAATGATTAATGCAAAATACATTTTATGCAAATTTTCTACTTTTATCTGTAATAAGTATGGAAATAAAAAGGCATAAATATAGTTTTCAACACTATTGATAAATCAATTTGTATGGAAAATTTTCATATGTTTACAATTTTGTTGATGTTAAATGAACTCAATTCGATATTATATTCTTGAAATTATTTTATATACGAAATCCATTCATCAGTAAAATAAATATATTTATAACCATAAAATGTTTTCTATTTCGCGCAACAGATTTTTGAAAATATTGACATTTTAACCACAGATTTTTAACTGATAACAAAGGTTTTTAATGAACTTAAATCAAAGAACTGAAATAAATTTATAAAAAATGCTTCCTTTTTACTTTGTTAACAAAATATTATTCTTAATATTTTGCATACTATTAAGTTAATAATTTTTACTAAATTTATTACAAAAATCTAATGAATCAAAGCTTAATATTTATTTCGCTAAAAACTAGATGATGGGCAAAATCGTAAGATTTTTGGGCAAAGATGTAACAGAAAAGCTTCTGCTTCATTCATTTAATCGACTTTGTTTGGACGTCAGCTTTCATGTTAGAAGAATTTGTGCCGCAAATTTTGGTGACTTTTGCTCTATTGTTGGACAGGAAATAACTGAAAATATTCTGGTTATTATAATTTTATGATTTTATTTAGTAATAAAATAATTAGTAAATTATTTAAGATAATATTAATACATTGAAACTTGGATATAAACGAACCTGAGATATATAACAAACTATTGAGTATAGCGAACATAAAAAATATTTGGTTGGTTCGCCTTTGCCTTTAATGTTGACAAAACCTCGATATAACGAACAAATAGGTCAAACCTTAGAATGTTATTTACTTATGACATATGTAATAAGAGTGTTAAATATTAATGCAATTTTCTTATTTTGATGAAAAAATTAAAAACATTAATTCAAAACTATAATAATATATACTAAATTAATAATAATAATCTTTTATAACAGTCTAAAATTATTGATTATTTTAATCAAGCATTATATTTTAATTGACATAAAATGTTTAAATTAATTCATACACAAAACCTCCACATCTGGATATAACGAAAAATTTTATCTCTAAAGTGAGTGTTAGATATATCCAAGTTTCACTCTATATAAAGAAAACTTTGATATTTTGAAATGTCTATGATTTTGTCTCAAAATTATAAACGCTATTTTTAAAGGTTTAATTTGTTTTTATTGGCGCTGTTTAACTTGTTTAAACTATAATTGCGTATATAAAGTATATATGCATTCGAGAATTTTTTTTAATCGAAATTTTTACAATTAATTGCTTAATTTAAAATAAAAATTATAATTCAAAAAATTAAATATCAAATTTTGAGTTTTTCTCACATTCGCATATATTATCTTTACTTATTAGTCTTTGACTTAGCTTTACAAATGCCTTAATATCACATTGATTTTCAGAGATTTTTTTAAAAACAATTTTGTAATATTTTCTCGATATGAAATTTTATTATGCAATAGAACTTATAAAATTATCTCAATCCGTTAAAAAGTTTAAAATGATATTTTTGGCGTCCAATACTAGTGTAAACGTCATATTTGTCAGTTGTTTTGTTTTATAACTTTTAAATGGTAATTTTTATAGTAATTTTTTTCACTAATTTTTAAATTTAATTATTGTGTCATTCATTTTAATTAACAAAGTTTTTTAAAAATGAGGTTTTTAGGATTAATGAATAAATTTTAATATTTTATTTTGTGAAAAAATGAGAATAATGACAAAAGGAATTTATCTTTAATGGAAGAATTTATCATTTATTTTTTTAGCTAATTATCTAAATTATTACTTAGACTGAAATAATGTTAAAATACTGTATTCTGTAATATGTAAAAATTAGTATATTTTTGAAATTTATTGTTAACCTAACAAGTACTTGAAAAATATGCGGATTGCATATATATTATATGTTATCTGGTAGTTATGCTATCATTTATTTTGCTAAATAAAAAGCATATACTTATTTAGAATTTTTTACAGTTACCTCAATTTCGGCGATTATGTAAAGATAGTATTTGGGGCGTTAGAAAAAGTTGTGCTGATGTGTTCGTTCCCGTGGCTCTTGTCGTCTCGAATAAAGTTCGACAGGAGTTACTCGCGCCTGCTTTTGTTAGTTTGCTGAACGATGGGTCGCGATGGGTAGGTCTATCTCTATTCGTTTTTCGCATTTTTGATCATCTTTTTTTGTTGACCACTTAAAATTAGGTTAAAACTGCAGCTTTTCAAGCTTTAGGACCATTTATTTCAACATTTGCAGATCCGAGTAAAACAGGTTTATATTATAGTGAAAGTGGTATTGTTGTGATAGAAGATCACAATAGCAATGATAGCGGTTGTAGTGCTGGAAGCGAATCAACTGTTGATTCTCCAACTGAAATAGAGGACGAAACAGAAGACGTCTCTGTAATTCGCAATTATTTGGTTAATTTATCGTTCGATAATAATAACATTACAGACACTGTTAATAAGGAGGCAAACGATTTGAATAACTCTGAATTTAGTCAATTTTTTTATTGGAGAGTTCCTATTCTTGATTTACCAGTTGACGAGCTCTTAATCGAAAATTCAAACCAAAAAGTAATTGATTCGTCGTTTAATAATGTATTTTCTAACATCGAAAAGGATATAAAAGAGAATGAACTCGATAGCGACGATTTGATTGGATATGACGAAAGCATTGATTCAAATTCAAATTGCGTCCATTCTTTGACGCCTAACATCAACGATATTTGCATGAATTTTGACGATCAAAGTTTTGATTTAAGAGAAATCAAATACACAAACAAAAACAAAAAAATTGCAAATTTAAACGAAGATATTTCAAGCATTGCGCAAATAAATCCATTATCATATGGTGCTGATTCTTCCATAGCAGAGCCTCTTTTAGGAATTTATTCAAATAAAGCCGCTCACGACGATTATCTTTCCATTGAAGACTACAAGACTGTTTCGTATGGATATAATAACTCGTTTCAGTACAGAAGACCGGCTCCGACACAAGATATTATACCAAATGACCTTTTGGAGCATTATTTATCGATGACTAATCCAATACATTATCAAACAATAGATCCAGATTTGACCCATCATTGCGCGTATAGTTTACCTGCAGTTGCGCTCACACTCGGGCGGCAAAACTGGCCGTGTCTTAGAGAGACGTATGAATTACTCGCCGCAGAAATGCAATGGAAAGTTCGATGGACTCTCGCCTCTTCTCTGCACCAAATGTCTCTTATATTGGGTGCTGATCTCACCACAAGAGATCTTTTGCCTATATTTTTGACTTTTATGAAAGATTTAGATGAGGTTCGCTATGGAATTCTGCAGAATTTGTCCTCTTTTTTGAAATTACTATTACGACCTCAACAATTGGGAATATTGCCTAAGATTTCCGAATTTTTGAAAATGGATAATAACCGAAACTGGAGATTTCGATTTACATTAGCCGAACAGCTCACTGATTTGGCCAACATTTATACTGCTTCTGAAATCAAAGAATATTTATTGCCAATTGGATTAGTTCTTCTCGTAGACAAAGGTATTAATTAGTTGCGATAAAATTCAATTTACAATTTATACTTTTAACAGTATCCGAAGTTAGAATGAGTGCCATTCGCGTTATATCTGTGCTAATTAAGCAAATATTTCAATCGGAAAGTAATTTAATTCAATGTAACGATAATATTATGGAAATTATCTATGATTTGAATTCGCATTTTGCAAATTCATCGAAATGGATACACAGAAAAACCTATATTATACTCTGTGAAAAACTAATAGAGGAAAATTCATTGCCATTACCACTATTTATTGACTGTATGCTCGATCATTTGCTCAATATGTCTACAGATCAGGTACCAAATATTAGACTAGTGTTGGCGCGATGTATAACAAGAACTTTATGGCCAATCGGTAAATATTGATCAAATAAATAGAGCTTAACTTATCTGAACTTATCTTATTGCTTGTATCTCAATATTAGCTCAATTTCGATCTCACCTTCGAGTTCAACAAACTTTGGAAGATCTTCAAGAAGATAAAGACGATGACGTGCGTTATCTTTCTATTTTGAATGGCATTGTTAGTGAGAGTATAAATGCGGTAAGAATTACGCAATGATTGGTTATTTACTATTGTTTTATGAATTTATGAATTTATTTGTGTAGGAAAACAATGTTCAAAATAGCAGTGACTGCTAGTCGTTGAACTGGTGATATGCTCGACGTTTTTGATGCCATAATTTTATATTTAAAGTGCGACTCAACTTATCGATCCATAATTATTCGTTTTTATTTTAATCAGTTAATTGTTTTAAAAGTTGATTTTTTAATAATCATTCCTTTTAATTGTTTGATAGTACTGTGATAACTTCAATCATGGAGCGATTATATTTACACAGTTAATGCAACAAAGCTTTGATATACCAGGATTTTGCAGAATCTTAAAGCTTTAAATATTTATTGATTCTATAGATCTAATGTAGTTTATTTTAAACAAATAGCATATAAGCATATATGCAGATCGATTGCATCGAAGTTTTGTTGTTTTAACAGTACTTAAAGGAGAATCGTCTGTGATATGTAAGCACAATAATAGTGCATATTATGCTATTTAACAAATTTGTTGGGTCTTTAAATATATAAATGATTTTTTGTGTACATTTTGTAGCAAAAATTTAATATATGATTGTATTTTTAATAATTTACTTATTGCTTTTAAGTTATTGTTTTGTGCAAATTTGTGCTCAATGTTTTGTATTATTAAATTACTGATATTTAATTTTCTACGACAATTAAATAAGCTTTGCTACAATTAAATGGAAATTTGCATAACTATAAACAATAAATAGCAGTGAGTTTAATCCGAGTTTGTGCTATTTTTGTATGATTTTCTTAATTCATATTCATCAGCAATTCCTTGAACCATCACTTTAATTGCTTCAAAAGTCTCTTCTCCGGTCGGAACTATCATTTCTTTGGGCAAAACAAAGCCATATCTTCCCGTGTCTCGAAGTTCAAAAGTGTAGCTATACTTAATGCCACACACGCCGTGTGCCCAGTCGTCACTTCCACCCGAAGCTGCGTCTGTCACATATAGCATGATATTATCAATAACTATCGGCTTTTAAATTCATATTATTGTCTATATTTACTAATATCTACTACTTATGCACGTAAAATTATTACAAATTTGATTTAAATGTATTATTACTTAAGTATATGAATACCACGATATAAAATTTACAATCGAGTAAAATTGTTTCACAGTTAAATAAGGCAAACTTGAGGCAAACTTACATAGCATTTGTGTACTCGAGCCAACTTTATATATGGTATTGTATTTAGCTTTTAAGGCGTCAGCGCCGGTAACCGCTCTTTTTAAAAGATCCGAATAAGCGGTCGGTAATTCTTTAGTCCACCCCCTGTTGACATTAATTGTAAGCATTAAAGTAGTTGTGATATATCATTGAACGTACCACGGAGTGAGTATGAATTGCGAGTACGAGTGCAGCGTTACATACATCTGTTGAATGATATCGTCATTAACTTTCAATTTAAGTGATCAATCAATTGTGATTATGTCATACAGCAGTAATATTTAGAGATAAGGTTAGATAAGAGATAATATGATATTTGAAAACTTCAAATATTTCGCAAAAATAATTTAATTGATTCAATATATTCAATATATTCGATTATAAAATACCTTAACATTATCCTTAATTTTTAAAAGATAATTAGATATAGATTTGGTTTCGGGTTCAGAGAAAGCAGTCGATCCATGATATGTCTCTGAACACGGGTGTGAACTGCTTCCAGCACTTCCCCAGTGATAATTCCAGTTTCTAAAATTATCAATTTATAATAGTTAATCTTAATCCTAAACAATTGTCTGTTTTATTATATTTCTTTTATTTTATATGTATAATCATTAAACAGTTATTATCAAAGAAAGGACATCCCTTACAATAAAATGATAAAATTTAAGTCCTAAAGCATCAAAATAATACAAAATGCGGTCTTTTATCGGTGCGGTTCTGAAATTATATGTGCCATAATATGGATATTTACATAATTTACAAATTGGTTAAAACGATTTATCCAAAATTGTGCTATTTTAAGGGTGTGGTCCCGTTAACCCCAATCCCGGAAATATGACTCGAAATTTCAGTCCCAAATGTCAATGCAATACAAATTTCCATTTTATTTCTAAATAATTTCTAAAATTATTCAAAAAGTATTGCTATAAATTGAGTAATAAATAAGTAATTTAGTTTAAATATTTTAGATACTAATAATACAAAAATAAGTTTAGATACTAATTGTTTAACAACTTTAACACAAGCCCTTGAAATTGTAATGTTTTTAGCGCTTTAATTAAAGTCTGTATTTTAAATATATCTGCATTTACTTACTTTTAGGGTTAATAGTGCAATAAACTTAAAATGGAAAAAACAAATCGGGGGAAGATTTTTGATTAAACTTTTAGTACAAAATAAAGAATAAAATGCAAAAATTAAAATCAATGTATTAAGAATTAAATGTATTCAAAAAAATATATGTTAGTCGTTAAGTTAAATAGTATGTAGAGGTGACCAAACGTCACGATTTATAACTCTTTGTCCCAACAATTGTTATATCGAGACAATATAACGTCCCAATAAAAAACAAAATAGAGATTAAATTAAATTAAAAATTTTCATTCTCCCTCAATAGTTCCTATTTTTCAAATTTTTTAATTAATTATCTATTATTTTGTAGATTTCGTTTGGTCTCTCTATTAGTATATCTACTTTGCTCTCTTACCGGTTAGGATCCACTCCACGACAAAAAAATCTGTTATAAAAAAACAAGTTAAATGGTTATTACAATTTATTATTTTACTGATAATAATATTAATATTTTTTTGTAATATCTATTGATAATTGATAATTTTCTATTTATATTCCAATTAATAATGTTTGTATTTATTCAACGATACGTGTCAAGTCATGTTCCACTTCCTTATGTTGATGAACATCAACTGTCTATAATTTAGGTATTAATATATGAATAGTGTGAGCATAGGCTCAAAAACCCTGGGCCTGGGCTCACAAAACATTGAGCCTCTCTCTCTCTCTCTCTCTCTCGTTATAAATCATTACCACATAAAACTAAAAATTAAGTTGAATCGATAAATTTTACACAATGAAAATACAATTTAAAAGTATTAGTTTAAGAACTATTTATTTATTCAAGCGTATTATGTCTTAATAAGTCAAAATCCGTTTACAGGGTGTTTATAACTTAAATTTTTGTTCATTGTATAAAAAATAAAATTCAAAAATTTATAGATTAGTTCATAAGATTTAAGTGGAGTAATATAGCGAATGGAAAAGTTTGAGTATGAATATAAGAAACAAATTACCCCCAAAACGATGGCGTGTAAGATCGAGTTTTTCGCCACATTCTGTCTGTGGTTCGCGAGTATTCATAGCCGTCCGGATTAGAACTCGATAATATTAAAAAGTCATAGATATCCACCAATTCTTTAATTTCAGGAGAACTGTTGTACGAACGCACTAACTATTAGATTTAAGTTTTAATTAAATTCACAGTAATTTTATTTATTAGTTATATCACACTTTATTAGCGATAAATAGCGCAGTCATGGGTGCGATCCATTCTCTCGCGTGGATTCCTATTTAGTAAAAGTTTTTCTATTGAATTATTGAGGGGTTTATAAAATACATTCAATACTTTATTCAAGCATTGAATAAGTTCATATCTGTAATTTATTTGTAAATAATTTACAATTATTGTGATTTTTAAAGTTGATTCACTAACTTATTACACTATTAAGTTATTTCTATTTTTAGAATTTATAGTGCCCTAAGTTCTTGTGTATAAGACTGTTGGTGTATAAGATAAAGCATGGATAATGGTATTAAAAGAAAAATAAAAATATAGCAATATATTAGACGGACTCGTGCTTAAGACGAATTTTAAAGATTTTTGTATATTTTCTGTTAACTTTAAAATCTTTTAAAATCTCGAAATTATGCGTAATTGAATGCTAACAGTGCTTCAATTAATTAATTCAATTAAGTTGTTCAATCTTCAAATCAAGAAAATTTTTCGAAATTATGGGGTAATTCAGAAGAATTTTTGAATTTATGAATTTCTTATTTTCAAAATTAAATCTGATGTTGACTATGATATATTTGATTAAATAGAAAAATTATAAAAATTTATTGATATTGCATTTTCTTAAATAATAAATAAAATTTTTCATTGTATAAGTCAATGATGTGTATATTCGTGTGTATAAGACAAAATTAATTTTTTTAATGTTAAGTTTTTTGTTTAGATAAGTTTGTGTACACAAGAACACGTGTAATTATTACAGTCTAACCTTAGTTAATAAACTCTATATTAACCTTTGGTTAATTTTTTTAAAATTTGAATAATTGAGTTAAAATATTGTTTTTATTGACTAAAAGATAGACTTATTTATCATAATAGTTACAATTTTTATCACTTATTGATTTAGTATTGGTTTGAAAGTCTTCCTCTAAGGATTCCATTAAGAGAATAAGGAAAGCAATTGTTGCCAAAATAACCAATTATAGAACAAAATTTTCCGTCAAAGGTTTCTTTTAAGTTTGACATTAAAGTAAATATAAGTTGCCATATGTGTGCACAAAGTAAGCAAATATCAAAGTATTGTTAAATATTGTTTGGTGATTGTTTATCACCAAAAGTATGCCCAGAAGTCCTTACACAGGCATTTACAACGAATGTACGAGTTATACAACAAATAAATTATGGATATTATCGTAATTTTCTAGTAATCATTTACCAAATTAATTATGAGTATACTAACAATTTACGAGTATATCGATATATAATTGGTTAATTGGATTGGCAGACGGATAGACATCTCAAATCCGTAACTGTAAGCACTCACTGTAGTTCACTGTAGTGTCAATAAATACAAATGAAAAATTAATCCAAAAAAGATTCAAAAGCAATGAAATTGAAATGATATAAAACAATGAATTGTATAACATTGTATAACATTTTAGAAACAGCGTCCAATCAAATTAATTCTAATCATTGTGCAAATTATTTTTCTCATATGTTTAAACTTATATTCCATTATGTTTAAAATAGTAATATTTAAAGATCGGATTTGTGTAAAACACACTTCTTTATTACAAAATTAAACTGTGCTAATATGGTATAACGTTCAAAACAACTCTTAAAAAGTAACTTTTAAGATAAAAAAATTGCTGTAAAAGCTGTGTTTTTTTTTATTATTTTTTAAAAACCTTGTTTTAATAATTTTGCATTTTTATTAAAATATGAGAGCAATACATGACATTAAAGGTATAAATGCTATTCGTAAAGTAAAATCAATAGTTAATAAATGACTTTTCAAAATCAATTATAGCGAATATGAATTTTTACCAAACATAATAACGAAATTAGAAGCAAAAGTTGGAAACACAAGTAAAACTGATTGACGTCACATTAGAGAAGCAGATGAGATATGCAAAAGAAAAGTTGGAAAATGTTTATTAAAAATCCTTATTATGAAAAATTTTCTAAATGCGATGATTTTGAGCACAGAAAACTCGTAATATATGCACCGATTGTTTCTGTTGAAGTTGAGCGTTCATATAATCTATATTAAAATTTATTGACTGACAAAAGGCATAATTTTATTGAAGAATCACTTAAAATGCATAATTGTAATCATTTTAATTCATTTTTACTAAATTTTATAAATAACTATCTTTACTAAATATTCATTTTATAATAATAACCATAAAATAAAGTGCATTATTGTGATTATTAAAATTTCGATTTAAAACAAAAAACCCAAATTTTGGACTTTATTTAACCAAAAAACCGAATATTGACCGTTTGCTATTTTTGCTACTAAAACATAATTTTAGTTTATTTAACACAAATTTCCGCTCTTTAATAATAATCAATAATTGATTATATAAATAATAAATAAAATTTCTATGTATTGCTAAAATAAAGTTTTCACATTAGAAAATTTTAAAGTCTAAAATACTCAACTCAAGCATTTACGAAAGTCAACAAATACTTGTATATAATGTCAAAATCTAATAAGAATCAAATATAAATTCACTCAGAGCTGGGTTTTATGTACACCTTATTTAGTGTACATTTGAATTTTATGAACAAAATTTAAAAAACCACTATTCTTTAAAAAATCGTAAGCAATGTAAAGTGACATTTAGTTTTATGTACATTTGGATTTTATGTACAAATGTTTCGAAATTATGTCGTAAATAAAATGATTTGCTAATCCATCGTTGAGTGTATTAGCAAATAATCATTTAATAATTATTTTTCTATATATATATAATTATCATGTAATAAGACAGTAATGTATTATTACTAGTGATACTGTTAGCTTTAAAATGATACATAAATACCGGCATCGATCCAAATAATAGGCTTATCAATTTGAATGTCCTTATCATCCCTTCTCTGTGAGCCTATTCTGATTAACTTTAGAGGACGGCTCTCTGTCGACGTGCCAATTACTTCAGTCGAGCAGATTTCTTTGTTGAAAGTTGTTAAATCGTCTAAAAATTGATGAATCTATTGGAGATTAGCTTAACATTAAAATACTTAATTGCATTTATAAGTTTTGATATCACCTCAAGAAGCGAGTGATAGCTCGTAAAGAAGAGACTTTCGTTTTGAGGCCCAGATTTAGTTCTGTACAGAAGCGATGCCTCTTCGATGCATCTCTTTTCCTCTTCTAAAATTCTAAATGCAAATTATATTGAAATAATGTAACTTATAATTCATTAAATAACATACTCTCCGACGTCTTCTATTATTATATTAGATTTGATTTGTTGCTCATAAAGATTAGTCTGAATATTCTCTAACAGATCGGGCGCTACCATGAGATCAACTGAAGAATTGATATCAGACGGAACTTTCCAGAAATCAATTTTCTTCAATGGTATGGCATAACTAATATTGTTCGCTATATTGTTGAGATATTCAATTTGAATCAACGAGTTTGGAAACAATTGCAACACTTTATATCCATTATATTTTATTTCTTCGGTACACATTAAAAATACAGGAAATAAAAGAAAAATAACACTTATGAGGTACATGTTATGCATAACTCACTAAGTAGTCTCTAAATCAAAAGCAAATGACATAATGTTAGGAACACAATGCTATTTATACTCGTTTTTAATGCCTAACAAAATATTCAGGTTGTTATCCAAACCTAGAGAATCAATTCTTTTGTGCAAATGCTGGCCTAACTTGTGGTATCGATAATTTGTATTTTGTGAAGTCATTCCTGTATAAATCAGTGCGATTTTGTAGAAAACTATAAAACGAGAATAGTGTTGCATCGCTTGAATTTGTTTCAGATATTATTAGAATGACTTTTATCATATGTTAAGTTAAGTTTCCTTACAAATGTATTCAAGACATTAAGAAGTCAGTAATGATGTTATTTCAACTGTACATTATTGTCACCTTTATTATCACAATTTGCAGTCAATTTCAATTTTACTCTCATTTACAACATTTTGATGTGCATATTAAAACGTAATTAATTAAGATTACTAAGTACAGCATTCAATTAATTTTAAAATAACATATTTTTATATTCCCATTTAATCGTAGCTTTCAAAATAAATATGCGCATAAAATAACATAATAAAATATAATTCCCTCTCTTTTAACAGTTGTCTCGACAGATACCTAAACCTAACCTAAAGTTGATGCCGTGCTTAATATAATCTGATAAGTTTCACAACTCAAACAGACTTGATTTGATATTATGAAGTTCTGCGATTGGGAGGTAACAGGTATACGATAAGTTTTGGAGAAGAATTATTCAATAGTAGTATTCTGTTTGTTCAATACTTGCAAAAGTGTTCATCAATCGACTGATTTATTTAGAGGTAAAGTGAAAATTGTTGCTTAGCATCGTGTTTGCCACAACTATTTATGTCTTACATTCATTTCTGTTTGATTGGGCTCATTGATCATACAAATTATTTACTGATAACAAGCAAACAATTGCATGAATTCTTATGATTTTAAATTTTTTTGATTATCTAAAACTATTTGGTTGTTTAAATACAAATATTTGTATTTAACTATGCCTATGTAATAAATTGCAACAAATTAAGTTATATCAAATCAAATCAGTTTATTTCGAGAGTCATGTATTCACGAGAACTGGTGATGTTCTTTAAATCAACTCTAATAATTTACAGTTGAATAATTTAATTATTGAATAAATTAATTTAATTATTCATTAAATTCTTTAACTTTAATACTTTAAATTTATATTAAATTTAATAATTTAAGTTATTTAAGTTCATATGATTTAAGATAATTTATTCTTCATAATGTAATTCATACACTAAAGCAGACGTAAATTATTAAATGTTCATTAGTTATTAATTCAATAACTTTCTGCACATTAATTGCAATATATTTCATCTTTTATGACTAAATATTCATATATTCATAAACAAAACTATTACAAGTAATTGAAGATATAAATCACTCGGTAATGTATTTGATGTTTCATTAGACGCCGAACATGTATCTAAACCGGCTTATTCTTGTAAATTTTTTACAGATAATAAAATAGTTATTATTAACTGTGAATTCACTAATCTATGACCATATGTAGTCATATATAGTGTCAAAATTAGAGACTTGTGTCAGTATCTCTCTTTATCTTAAATATCTTAAAACACTAAGTTATAACAGTTTTTGTTACAATATATTGAAGCATTGAAGCAAGTTTTGGCTAAAATACTTGTCCTTTGATCCTCTTTTGATTAAAAGCAATTTTATAATCGTAACA
>JAQIYA010000498.1:0-19822 GCA_034699355.1 Microtritia minima
GAACGCTGGACTATAGCACTCTATAATGTTATATTTACTGCCGCTCCGCCGTTAGCGATGGGTCTGTTTGATAAACAATGTCCCGCAGAAACTATGTTGAAATATCCGGCTTTATATCAGTCTCATAACGAGACTTTTAATGTGAAAATATTTTGGTTGTGGGTATCGTCGGGTATATGGCATTCGCTTGTCTTGTTTTGGCTCACTTACTGGGCTGTGAAACACGACTCTCTTTGGTTACACGGAAAGTCTGACGGCGGTTATCTTGTTTTAGGTAATTTCATCATATAATTCATAATTTACAGAATTTCAATTTAATTTACAATTTTATAGGAAATTTTTTATACACTTATGTGGTGATAACTGTTTGTTTAAAAGCCGGTCTTGAGATTACGTCGTGGTCGTGGTTAATACACGTCTCTATTTGGGGCTCTATCTTGTCGTGGTTTATATTTTTGATAGTCTATTCGCGATTTTGGCCTACACTTCCTGTGGCGCCAGAAATGGTAGCGATGGACCAAATAGTTTTCTCTTCGGGTGTATTTTGGTGTGGAATGGGTTTCATTCCTTTGGTTGCTTTGTTGGTCGATATTGTCTATAAGATCATATCTCGAACTTGCTTTAAGACATTAGCCGATGAAATAACTGAGTTGGAAATGGCGACCGCTTCTTCCCGACAGGCTGTGCTGCCAGAAACGGATCGTCTCATAAAATCCGTGTTTCACACCAAGAAAGTGAATAGTTTGCGTGAAGTGCAACACGGATATGCTTTTTCTCAACTCGAAAATGGCGCTCTGCCTCAGTCGGAGTTGATTAGGATTTACGACACCACTAAAGCCAAACCTACCGGACTATAGAGTACTTTATTGGCTTTATATGAAATTATATTTTGTAATGACATAAATTATATTATGTTATTAGTTTGCAAATTACACAAGAATTTATCATTAATCTAGAATTATTATCAACGATAATATATTTTATTAAATATTTTTATTGCCCAAGACTTCAAAAGTGAGATTTCAATCGAGTTTTTTTTTATTAAGCAGAAAATGATATAATGGCTAAGCATTAAATTCTGTATTATTTTAGTCAAGTTTCAATTTTTAGAATCATTTCAAATAAATTTAATTTTTTTTTGTAAATACATTTTAAAAAAATGCTCGCATGGATAATAACACAAGTCTTTAATAGTTTTGTTTGTAATATATTTAATTTAAATTCAAAAGAGAATAAATTTGCACAAATTTTTTAATTTGTACACTATTTATGACACATTAAATAAAAATAGAATGCTTAAGTGTGTTATCTTTTATTTAATTTATTAAATGATAATTTAATTCTGAACTCATACAAGATATTTAATTATTTGGATAACATAGAAATTCAATGTCACGTCGTTTAAGACGAAACGGGGTTTGAGTCCAGATTCGGCGAATCAAGTTCGATACGTCGTGAGCGCACACTCGATATCACCAAATAATTTTCACAACAATTAATTAAAACCGAAATACTTTTAATTTAATTAGACTTCGAGTTTACATTTTATTCTCATAATAATTATTATACTGTCAGCCGACAGCCGAGTCGAGACTGAGGTGTTAATTATCAGTTTTCCCAATTTGAATACATTTGTGTTTAGGGTTTAGTAAAGTTTACATAATTGATATTAGTTGACAATTTAACATTATGTGACTTAAAGTTTACAAACTTAGGCATAAGGCCTTGTAGTTTGGGAATGACACGGATGTGCGACATAGGTCTTGCATGCCAGTGACATATAAAAGTTTATTTTATGGTTAATGTTAATTTTAATTTGTAGACCATTAAAAAATTATGAATGTCAATAATTTACAAGTATCAGGAAAAACAAATAGCTTGATTTGATTCTGTTTTTAAATAGTTTATTACAAAATTACACTTTTCTAAACTTCGTAATTATTATCATATAAGTAGTCAATAAGTGATTGCGTGTAATTCTTGTAAATGAAACGTCTGACTACATATTAGAGTTTAAAACGGATCGGATCTCAGATCTCGGATTTACATACGAATATTTTAAATAAACTAAAATTTTATAAAGTTACTACAGGTGTATCTATTTTCTTAAGTTAAATCATATTTTTATCTAAAACAATATCAGTAAAATCAAAAATTATCAAAGTTAGTAATATTTAAACTGATATTGAAATAATAATAAATTAAGAAATAAAAAAATTATTAAAATTTTAATTAAATAATTCATAAGAAAATATTAAATATACAAAAAATAGAAACTCTATTTAAAAAGTAATGCAATCAATTCCAGATTTGATTGAATGCATTCGTAAATAAACTCACAAAAATAATTATTGAAACATGTTGTATAATTTAAAACTATTATCATTTGCTATAATGTGGTACACACTGGCAAACGTAATGGTGTGCGATATGGACAGACCGACTATGCAAGAGCTCATGTCCAACAGGACTATATTCCTGTTCGCGTGCGTCGAGAGAGGCATCTGTAAGGAGTACATCGAACAGAACTCGTTATCGCACGTCGACTGTCGCGAGTTATGCGACTTGACGTGGAAGTGGTCGCGAAAGGACGTCTACGCCGACCCGCTCTTCACATTACCGCCCAGTCTTCTAGATGTGTCTCCAATCAACTCCGAGAGTCAGTCAGACTCGGGCGCCACCGATAACATTCTGCAAGGAGTGCTTCGCGATCACCCGTCCCTTAATGTCACGCATATCGGCAAAGACGCCGACTCTCTCTACAACGAAGGGGTGGCCAAGTCTGGCGACCAGTTTATGGTCGAAAAGCCGAAACGCAAACATAAGAAGGCGACAGAGAGTAAAAAAGCAAATATTAAAAATAAAAACACCGTCGATTCTGATGCCATCCCTCAAGAAAGTGCATAATCTTAAGTTTATATCTATTATATATTAATTTTATGTTAACCATTAGATTCTTATCAAGTATTTGTGTTTAAAAATATTTTGTTTCGAAAAATATATAATTGTATTGTCATTTATTAGTAAAAATAATGTAAAACAAGATTGATCACTATTATGAGCTTATTTTATTCGTGTGTTACTTACTTACTTAAGTGGTCACTACGTTCGCGCTTTATTAATAGTTACTCTTTGTTAATAAAGAGTATAACATATACATGTATTAAATTACTGTCCAACTTTGTCAATTTAAAACACTATTTAAAAAACTTTCCCTTTGTTAATAAAGAGATTTGGACAACTTAAAACTATGTAAACGTCACTAAATTTGGACCACTTATGAGTCGTTCCCTTCATCGGGAGGGTGACAGACAGACAGACGGACGGACGGACATCTCAAACCCATAAGCTTGTTTTTGCCGAAAGACAAAATAAGTTAAAAATTAAACTTAAAATTTCAAATATGTTTTAAAAATCAAATTACAAGAGAACCGCTCATATTGAACAAAACGGACTTAATTCTTAAAGATTACTTAATAAGTACATGTATTTTATGAAATTTAAAAATTTGAAAAAGTTTACCGTAGAAAGCATTATAATTGCTAATTATAATAATGGATCAATTAAATGAAAACATTATCAAAAAAATAGTTTTGACAAATGTTATTTGGAAATTGAATGAAAATGGATTTGAATACAAAGATATATTTTAGCAATTAAATGAGATTTTTTTGTTGCTTAATTATGGCCAAATAGATTTAATTTTATAATTTAGATTTGTTTATTTAAATAAATATTGATATAAATTTAATTACATATAAAAATTTAATAAACGTGAAAATATGAAAAAACAAAAATTTTATTAGAAAATTCATAACCCAAATATGGGAACAGGTGTCTAACTATTGTAATATAACATTTAATATTAACTTATATAATATATATATTATTGTTCTAATTATATTTAATTAAATTTTTGTAAAAAAATTACCATAAGATGTCATTGAAAATTATTGTTTATAGTTGGTAACACTAATTATATAGGTTTTTCAAATGTTAAACCGAGAAAACAAGTAACAACAATGTAAAGTTGATGTGTGCATACAAATGAGTTATGAAGAATGCTCGCACTGGTGTGAGTCCATTCACACTATCCATACTTTAACAATATATAACATTTACATCTCCAACTGCATCATAGAATAGCATAATCTTTCTCGTCATTTATATTATTGCTTAATAATCAGAATCTTATTGCAGAACATTTGAATGGTGTTCATAAAAATAGGACAAAGATTACGAAAATGTGACCAACAGTTACGTGATAAGCGTTCATTATATGATACAAGCGAACAGAAAATGACATTACCATCAATAGTATTAGCATACGAATAGATCAGATTAAAGAAAACGGATGCTATGACTCGAGCATACAAAGCGATTCATATAAGCACACATAAGGCTTCCACAATCTAAAGTGCTTTGTAATGTCTATCCAAGACTTTATTAGGCAAAAAATAGACACTGGCTTTAACAGAGCCTATAGTTTACTGTTGGCCAACAAAAACATGCAATCATGCAATGCTATCTAAACTTTGTTCACAATTTAAAACATTATAAAAGTTTTGATCCAATAATCTAAGAAATCTTAATAAATAAATCTTAAAAATACATAAATAATACATTTATTCTAATATATATAAAGCTAATTCAATGAGAGCTTAACTTATAAATGTATAATTTTAATACAGTATTATTTATTTCATATAACCTTTGATTTCTGTTTGGTTTCTTGTAATACATTGATTTCATCAAATTTAGATAAATTAAAATTATGAAAATTAGTTTTTCAAGTAAATTCAGTAATTATTTTCTTTTCTCTATAATGACGATAACTTCTTTGGGCGACATAATTGGTCGGCTGGCAATAAAGTTCAATGGTTTCTGCAAAATAAAATCATTTTAAAAATATTAATACACATTCAATTATTATTATTAAACTATTTTATATAAATTTTAACTTAATTTTTACAAAATATTTTTACTAATACAAAATATTTATCTGGTTTCAAATTAATAAATCAATTATCAATAAATTATTAGATTTCTCAAAAATTTTGAAAACAAATTTAAAACCAATTTTATGCACAATTTATGAGATCATAATGTGTTTTATAAAATTAAAATATTAACTACCACTTTAGAAATGACTCGGAAAAATCTATTTGAAATAAAAATAATAATAATATTCCTACAATTAAGAATTATTTCTTATTAAATTATGTAATCTTACTTTTGTTTCATCGCAGGCAATAAATTTATAATTTTGTAAAATAGCAATAATCGTTTTCTTAATAACTGCGATTGCAAACTAAATAAAATTAAAATTTAATTTAATATTTATAATTGTATTATGAATGCTCATAAAGCGCATACCTTCTGTCCGATGCAATTTCTAGGACCGGCAGCGAAAGTTAAAAATGGCAATGCGTTAGAATTTTTTAACAAAAATCTTTCGGGTTTAAAGCTATTGGGATCGTTATAATACTGGGGG
Organism: Microtritia minima; assembly: GCA_034699355.1. NCBI lineage: Eukaryota > Metazoa > Arthropoda > Arachnida > Sarcoptiformes > Euphthiracaridae > Microtritia > Microtritia minima. The sequence continues at coordinate 5,495 of JAQIYA010000498.1, forward strand.
TCGCGATGTAAGGCGAAGATAGGTATCGAAATGCAACAATTTTTTGGAATAAATATGCCATTAATATAGCAATCAATATTAGCTCTCCTCTCAATTCTGGCGAACGGAGGCATTAATCGAAGACTCTCCTGAATCACTGCATCCAAATATTTCATTTCCTGTATCACATCATTATTACAATGCATGCCATTTTTACTCTTTGAATTAATTTCGTCAATTAATATTTGTTGACAATCAGTATTAAGTGATAAATAGTAAGCAACGGATGTCAACGCTTTAGCTGTGGTGTCAGAGCCTCCAAAAAGAAACTCAATTCCGTGATGAGCCACCTCTAGACTCGTAAACTTATCACTCTTTTCGTCATTTTCGGCATCAATTAGCAGTTGAATTAAATCATTTCTTTTCTGTTGATTCAATTTTCGACAATCAATTATATTCAGAACAGCGTCAAACAAATAGTTTAGCGATTTTAAATCAAAAGCGCAAAAACCAAAAATATTGGCTAATTTTGGAAAAAATATAGCAATTAATTTCTCGAGTGAAATATGAAATCCAAGTAATTGCCTCGCATGTCGAACAATAGCATTGTCACCACTCGACACATTCATCTCCACTCCGAACACACAATTCAATATCATATTAATTGATAGCTCGTCGAAGTGCTCCAGAATGTCGAACGGCTTTCCACTTTTTTCAATCAGCTCTAAATTATTTAATAGCAATTGAATAGACTTATCCATTGTAATCATTAAACTCTTGATGGATGACGGAGAGAATGATGGGGTAATGATAGCTCGATGACGCTTCCATGAGTGATACGGCAAGAAGAATAAAGCCTTTCCCATCGGTTCTTCTGGTCTGAGCCATGTCTTTAATATCAAATATTATTTTAAAGGCGCTATAATTTTTCAATACTAACTCTATGATCGAACATAAGTCGGTATTCTTTTATTAGTATTTTGTGGATTAAATCGATATCAGTTGTGAGCAAACATGGCGTTAAAAATTCATAAGTTCTATAAATGGTTTGTTTATTTTTAGATAAATGGTTAAATTAGTCTTTCAATGATTACCCGACAATTTTCCCATATTTTTTAACGCAACCATAATCTGCTGTATGTAATGATTGATTAAAACATGTGAGGCCATGAAAATAATTTGTTGCAATATTTTGCTTTTTCCAAAATAACAATTTGTTTATAAGAAATATAATTAATGTGGAAAAACAAATAGTAGACAAAACAATAAATATCATTATTTATTTCATTAGATAATCTTTAATTTAGTTAAAATTTAGATCGAGTTAAATGAGATGAAAATATTTATAAAATATAAAATCTCCATCTGGTAATAATTAATTTTTTGAAATCAAAAATATCAAATTATACAATTTAATGTAATTTGAATAAAAAGATTTTGATATATTTCGATATTTAATGTAAATTGAAGTTTTGTTATATAACTATGGATCAGATTTTTCGGTCAAACTCAAAAAATCAAATTCGTCGGTCATATTCGGTCATATCGAATATTTTTAATATAATATTGAAGATCAGCGGTCAAATTTGATTAAAAGAAGAATATTCTGCAAAATTTGTGGTCCTAATATTTTTTAAGAATTTTGAATATGTAAAGTGTAAGGACTATAAGCTATGGATTTGAGATATCTGTCTGTTTGTCCCGATAAAGGAAAGCGACTATAAATAGGCAAAATTTAATTCCATTTAAATAGACTTTTCTCCGAGAAGTGATATATGTTAGACATTCGTCACTACTGCAGAAATTCCAGAAGTAACAGGAAATTTTCAAAACAGTAGTAACTGCAGAAAATAGACTGTTTAGCTTAGTTTAGTTAAAAAGAAAGTATTGTTGAAATGTATTATTAGAATATTTTATTTTAAGCAATGTTAAAATTAATTACAACAATGAAATTTATGCGATATAAAGTTAATTTTTTTAAAATAAAAAATAATAAAGAATGCAGTGAATCAATCACACACACGGCAATAATTTAGACATTTTACTTTAATTAACACACATTTTATTATTAATATATAAATTGAAATGTTAATTCACTTTAAATGTTCTCTCGCTAAACAAAATAATTAATGTCTATCGAAAACTCTCAATCCATTCAATATGTTTACGCATTAAAATCTCGGAATTAATGCATTTCTTTTAAGATAAGCAATTTTGCAGAGCCAAGAAAAAGTCTAGCATATGGATTGTCACACTATATATTGATTGAATGATTGCGGGCTATATTTATAAATATTGACATTTTTAGGCACTTCAGCCCATACCTATTCGAGTTTCGAGTTTAACCTTAAAGATATACAATGCATTATTTGATTTTTAATGTTATTTAAAAATATTTATGTATTAAAATAATATTTTCTATATTTTACTGTATTTATAATATGTATTATTTAACATAAGCTTAAATATTTTTAAAATAAGTTTTTATTTTTGGACAATGTATGAAAAATTAAAAAATTAAAACATCATGATATCACGTATAAATTTATAATAAAACATTTTTAGTTAAACTTAATATAGTATGCAATTTAGTTCATAAGAACAAAATGCATATTAAAGTCAAGTATTTACTAATCTCGTGTACAATAGAATATTTAATTGTATTGATAACGGCTTCGTGTCCATCATCGTGGACACCGTGGAAACATAAGTGCTTAATTTTACACACCGATCAGGAGGGTATCAGTTTTTATGAGGCCATTAATCTTTGTTCGGACATATATAACGGCTATATGCTGGTTATAAATTCTGACGAAGAACAGGAATTTATTGAAGAGTTCGCTTTCGATCAGCACGAGTCGGAATTTCACATCTGGTTGGGGGCCTTCAAGTCGCAAATCAATGATATCGAACAGTTTAAATGGCTCGACGGCTCACCATTTAACTACACGAGTTGGTCACCTGATAAACGAAATGATACCGATATCAATAATTATTGTTTGGTAAGTCTCTTAAATATTTAATCAGCGATAATCAAATTTTTTGAATTCTAACTTTAAGGTAATGGAAAGCGGAGAAAGTGGTAAATGGATAGACTATTCGTGCACCAATTGGTGTTATACTATATGCCAAAGAAATGCTGACGAGTTTGAAAACGATACAAACATTGCTAAAACCCATCATTTAAATCATAACAAGAAAGTGGATATAAAACAAAATAATATGTTAGATATGTCAACACTGTCTCCGAAAGTTTTGAATGAATCTTTAAATTTAATTAAAAGCAATGACTCGCTGTCTAACAACAACTTAGGAAAGCAGTTGAAACAAATTGGTTCGAATAAAGGAGCGATTACTGTTGCCATCGTTATGGTTATTATCACTACTATAATGGTGTATATCATTATTTTGATGTGCGTTAAATTAAGAAAGTCTGGAATGTCTTATTATTCATGGTTTGGCTCTCTCTAGTGTTGAGCCCAATCTTTTGGCATTTATTTCGTTGTAAGTCATTAAATATCTAAAATAAATAAATGTAAAATAAAAAATACTTGGTTTTATTTAAGAATCGAAATTTTAATAATAACTTTTATTTGACATATTTTCTATATTTACAATATATTGTATAAATTTTACAATTTAATTTAGATATCATGTTTATATATGAAACGAACAAATAACACACGTTTGCATTTTATAAAAAATAAATATTTATGAATTTACAATTAATAAATAAAAATACAACATTTAAAAAGTATGAATGATTTGGTTTCTGGAAAAGTTGTTTTGATGGCTTGAATGGAGCCGACCTTCTTCTTGAGTCGCTATCAACGATGCGTTTTGCCATAATTCATACAACGAGTTGATATGATATTCATTTGCTATATATATGCCAACAATCATTCCAATGATTAGCGCTGAGATGAATATCACAAGAGAAGTACAAAATCCCATCTTTTTATTATTGCTTCACAGTTCTTAACCAATTAGACAGACTTAGGATAAACACATTTAAATGTTAAACGATTATTATTGTATTGAATTAATGCTGAATATTTATGTTAGCAATTACTGATGCATTATCTATAGTGTGTTTCGTAAATCCCTTAAGCAGTTAAATGTTATGTTATTACAACAATTAAAGCAATTATAGATTTGCACGTAATTCGATAGTTATCATTTGCCAAATTAATTAATAATATACTGTCAAATTACGTGCATATCAATGATTGCTTTAATTGTTGTGCATAACATTTAACTGCTTAAGGGACTTATGAAACATTATGAGGATAACAATACATTAGTAAATTTGAATACAATAATATGTAAAAATACAGTATATTACGAATTCAAAAAATGAAGCCATGAAAACATTAATACAGTAATTTTCTCTTTTAATAATAATTTTTTTATCATAACGTATTGATAGTATTGAGAGTATTGAAAGTTTCATACAAGAAGCATATCGTTAATTGATTTTAAAAATCAAACAATGCCATATAAACATGCACCAAATATTTTAATTGCTAAAATCTTGATTATTAAAAGCTCATTTCATACTTTTATTAATTATGGGATAAATAATAAATTTGATATTTTGCAAAATCTTTAAATATTTACAAACTGTAAATTATATTTTGTAAGTGTACCGATAATTTAAGATCAATTTTCTGTTATTTTATTTATTAATTAATAAATTTTTTAAAAATGAATTTCAATGAATCAATAATTTATTCAATTTTCGAAACAATGAATAAAACAAAGTTTCATTAATAATAATTTAGGGATTATAAACACGACTTTTTTCATCATCGCATGATTTCCTGTTAAACGCAAAAATTCAAGATATATTAAAACAACTCATTATTCATTTTCGGTCAACTGTTAGACAATTTTGTCTCTCCTTATGGCGATACGAGAAAAAGTTTGCATCATTTTTCATTTCTCAAATACTATGCCATAACTTACTAGTTTTACGCAATATAATCATTTGAGAGAAGCCGTGAGATTCATGAGTTGTTATCACATGAAAAATGTTATGACATTAAATATAAATAATGTGCGCTGAGGTTTGCTTTTATAGTGATTCACTCGTGCGAGCCTTTCGATCAGATCGACTCCAGTTTGAGTCGTTTCATCGATATTACCGACGCGTACATTATTTTTTGATGAATTTAATTTTATTTATTATAATTAATATGCTTTATATTTGATTTGTTTATATCCAAATCCAACTTATTATTTATTTCTATATTGAAAAAATTATTTTGATTTACAAGTTTACAGAGTTATAAAAGTTTATTGAGTCGAATTGGAATTGAGTTGAAAACAGTTTTATGCGCGACATATTATTGTTAGATTCAAGAATTTATTTGTAAATTATATGATAGAACTTTCCAGACAGAGAACATCTTATTTTACGATCTTTAAAGAATTTAAAATAAAAACTAATGTTATTTTGAAAATGACTGCATCAATACATTACATGTATTACTATTCGCAATGGAATAACAACAAACTTTTTATCTCATAGTGTGTCATCAAAAAATAATTTTAAAATAAGTTATAGCGAAAAAAGTTATTTTAAAAGTTAGTTGAAAGGTATCAAAATAAACTTTCAAAGCACAAACCATTATTGCTAAAGTTTTTAAGATATCAGAGGAGTTTATAAATAGCATAATTCTTAACGATTCAGATATTAATTTGAGAAAAATGTTAAATTAATTACTTAATTAACTTAATGAAACAAAATGGCAAATCTAAATTTAAATTGCCAACAAATTCAGTTTCTGGTCACAAATTATGTTGATTTTAGTTAAATCTCTAATAAAAATATCACCGGAGGGTTCGTTATGCAATTTTTGGACATTAGAAATGATTGAAAAGAATTCAATTTAAATTTAATGCAAAAACAGAATTTTGGAAAGTTTGAAAACAACATGAAGTTAAATATAGAATATGTAGAAAGGTTTATAATTTATAGAGTCTGCGTTACCTAAAATATATTTAGGAAATGGTGATCACTTTGAGCACATCAAAACTTTGCATAAAACACAAATTCAATCTTAAATTTTCGACTAAAATAGTTTGATAAAACTTTCATAACTCTATATATGGCATTCTAAGTAGTGATCAAAAAGAGATTTGAAAATTTCCCGGTAATGGAACTGAATTGGAATCTAAGTTCACAAATTTCAGAGTAATGAAAGACAAGTACCCTAAGTTCTTGTGGATAAGACGGTGTATAAGACGAAGCAGAGATATTCGCAAAAAGAAAAATGTATCAGTAAATAAGACGGACTCGTGTATAAGTCGAATTTTAAAATATTTATATAAATTTATTTGCTGTGATTCACTACATAAGAAGTATTCTACTTATATATAGAAGTTAATACATGTGGTGATCATATGAGCATCAGGTACAGTATTAGTGATCATTTACTTAATTCATTCTATCTGTGATACAAATGCCAAAAATCATATCAGAGCTATAAAAAGCTCGAAATTATCGAATATGATTGTGATTATGAATCTGAAAGTGATGTTCAAACTTCAATTCATGAACATTTTAGAACTTAGGGTAATATAACAATAGTAATGGTAACACTTTTTAAAATATTTTTCGATCACTATGTACAAAGTACTAGTACACTAAGATCAGTAAGTTTTTTTTCCATTTTTCGAAGTTAAAATGAATTATAAATCTTTAAAATAGTTTAATAAAACGTTAATATTTTAAAACTTGAATATCTGTTCAATACCACCATATGGTGATAAATGGACCCATATTTAAGCTATTTTTAGAATTCACTTTTACGTTACCTTTGAGAGTCTTTATAAATCCATGAAATTTCAAAAAATTTTCTTTCTAAAGAAATCTGAATGTTAATACAAGAAAACAAAGAATTTCAAAATTTTAGTTCTGAAGTCCTAGATTTTAGGAATAAGTCGGTTATGTTCAAATTAAATATTTTAATTAAAGATCAGTTCAGATACAGTGCAAAATTTATTTTCTCAATTAAACCTAATATTAGGTTAAATTTAGCCTTTAATAATGTGTTTGGTTTGTGTAATTTACTTTTAATTAAATTAAATTTTTTTACAACGCATAACTTTAAACAAATATAAATTTCTACTATAAATTTCTAGTATAATGGATATAATTTTAATATAAAACACATGACCTCGCAAATGATATTAACATTCATTTTATAATTTAAAATTTGAATTGACTTAATCATGTGGTGTAATGATTTAATAAGTAGACTCCAAGTGGTAGCTCTCAAATCACCAATCCTTACCGATTTCAATATTCTTTGCTTGCAATAGTATGGTCATATTTTCATGAGCCTCTCATTGGCCCATAGAGTAGCCCACAACTACACCTCACGGTAAAAATACTTAATGCAAACAAAGCCTCAATTATGAAGTTGTTATAACGAATATGTTACCAGTTTAAGCTTTTTTAAATAACTAAAATAATTGTAAATTTTAAGTCGAATTAAATTCTAAGTTTAATTGATTTAAGTTAATAATTAATTATTATTATTAATTAATTGAAAATAATAATAATGAAGATTTGATAAATTTTATACAGGTTAAAATATTTATTTTATAAACGGGAGGCCATAGAATACTAAATTCATAATTTTCGCACATCTAATAAATACCACAATATATTGATATTCCAATAACGTTTGATACGAGACGTAATAATGAAGATATCGCACACATAATGGAAAACACAGCTTCCGCTAATACTTCGAGCGATTCAACAATATTCGAAAATTTAATATTACTTACTTCACTATAATATACAGCACAGTAATACTTATCACAATATAAGCGTTAGCCTAATATCGATGTTAATATGGAAGATAATGACAAAATTTTAAAGTTCAATAAACTGTGAATTAGAATAAGATTATGTTTGGTAGAAAATAATGTGTGATGAAACAGATATCGAGAGTTTTGGCTCATTATTTGGATAAAAGTGGCTTAAAAAGTAATTATTTTTAGAATGACTAAAATGATTTATATTCTATTCCGATATTAAAACATATAATATCAACTATATATTATCGACTTTAAAATATTCGTTAAACTCTTTTTATTTGCAAATCGTCAATAAATTATCATTACATATGCACACATGCATTGTATTTAAGAATTTTGTTAATTGAATATAACGGACGCATATACATATTACAATTTATATTATATAATTATTACAAGTTATTGCAGATGAATAAAAAAATTATCAATAAATTATTTTTCTTCTTATATAATATTTTCGTAATACTTGTAATACTTTCTTAATTTGAATTTTTAAAAACCTCTTTCATTCAAATATAGAAGATAGAGATAATTCATTTAATAAGAAAATTATAAAAAATATTTAATTAAAACAAAAGACATATAATGTAGAAAAAAATTACTTCAATTTTAATCAAATACTCGTTAATTTCGTGTTTTTATTATATTTATTTTTTTACACAATACATTTACATTTACATAAAAATTTTAAAAATCCTGATTTTAAATAACACTTTTTAGGTCTTCATTTTATAATATAGTCTCTCAGATTTTTATAATCTCATTTATAGATTTTTAACAGCAATTTATTGCTTTACAAGTAAAGTTAATTATTATTTTAAAGTTAAGACATTTAAAAACTCTTATTATTTTATACATTTTTTTGTTTAATGGAGTATTAATAATCAAATATTAAAATGTTAATCAAAACCCATATAATATTCTCATGAAAGTAATATTAATATTATAAATAAAAATAAAATGCTCGCCTCAGTGGCACACATAAAGCATTAATGAATCCTAAACGTACACATATAATGAGCGAACATTACTGCAGCGTTAAATAATATTAGCGATACACGAGTCGCTATGATTTAGAGTATTGTAAGACTCGAACTCAGCAATTGATTCTCTGACATATTCTTATCCATAGTTAGAGCTGAGTGCGAGAGTCAGTGAAGGAGAGGAAGGAGAGAGAGGGCGAGAGGGAGTGATTTGATTGAATTGCTGAACGGATGCTGCGACGACTGCATCGACTGCATCGACGCAAGTCTTATACGGAATCACTCATTCTGGTGTTTGCTTTCCCTAACGGATGAACGACGTGATACTGAACACTGTGAACAGTATGCTCGCTATGTTCGCTATCGTGATGTGATATTTGAGTTTCATTTCTCTGTTTATGCTTATAACTTATAAAAATATCCGTATTTGTTACTCGTTGTGCTATTGCTTATAGTAATTGCAATTACATATTGAAGTTGTTTTTTTCTAAACATTATATTTGATTTATAAAATATTTGTTTTCAACATTTGTTTATGACATTAAGATTAAACATAATTAACGATTAAATGTTTAGCATTTTCTATTGTCAATCTATTGTTAATGAAAATAATGAATCAACAAATTGATGAATATATTGTATGATCAGAGACCAAATAAAAGGTATTTATTCAAATATAATTAAAATTACTTTTAGCCATTTAAAAGTTTTCATTTTAATTTTTTCTGTTGGTTGTTCTCTATTAAAGCCTGTGTTCAGAGTTAAAGGTTTTATATAAATAATTAAATATTATTATATTATTATAAAGTTTATTTTAAAGTATGTACAGACTGGTAAAAGCCTTTTGAGCCAAGCCTGAGACTAGGCTAGACTGTGCACAGCACTAGTTGTAATGTGTAAAATAAAGATCTTCATTTGCTTGAATATAATCAAAATTAATTGTAAGATACCTAAATTACTAGAAGTGGAATAACAAATAAAAACTACTGAAAAATACTGGTATATTAACTGTAGTTTTAAGTTAATTGTAGCATAAACTTAAAATTTTATAGCTTTGCTTTGAACAAATATATAAAAATGGGACTTCAAATTTTGTTTTTTAAAAATGAGTTTTACAGAGCATATTATTGTTCAAAGTAACGTTACATTCATTAATTATAATTATAACTATATTGAAAGAGAAGAATATTATAGTAATTTTTACAAACTTTGTCACTTTAGTTATTTAATAATTTATTTTTAAACTCATTAAATATTTTGTTCTCTCTCTCTCTCTCTCTCTCTCTCTCTCTCTCTCTCTTTCTCTCTCTCTCACTCACTCACTCACTCACTCACTCACTATAGGATGAATATTATTTTAGTTTTTCATTTTATAAGAAATTATTGATATAAAGCTTAAAATTGTTTACTTAACATATCTAAACGTATGATGAAACGAAATAATTCTCATCTACTTCTTTGTAAAATCTAGTTTTTTCTACTAATTAGTAATTTATAGATTAATTTATATTTTCATGCTTATTTGGAAATGTTGAGTTTGAGCTTAAGCTTAATACACAATAAAAATCGTACATAAATCCTATAGCAATGGTATATTGTTAATAGCATTAAATCAAATTTTAAACATAAAACATAAATTAATGCAAAATTTAAATTTTAAAATTCAGCAAAAATTACTTTAATTACTGATGAAAGAGTTATTTAATTATTTTCAATAGAAATTATTTTAAAAACACAATAAAATATGTTTTGTTAAAAATTATTAAGCTTTTCTATAATTTTAATGCTGTTTCCTATTTCTGTTTATCTTTCTTTTATATTTTGTAGCCTTAATTAATTTTCTTACACTCAATTTTAATTTAATTTTCAATTTCAATGTTAATTTGAAGCTCAAACAAACGTGTAAAATTTATATCGCTTTTTTTATTTAATTAATTTTTTCTCTTAAACAAAAGTAAAATAATTAACAGTATATTCTTAAAGAAAACCTTATAAGAATTGGTTCAAGAATTTTTATTTTGAAAATCCTTTAATAACCAAAATAGTTATATATACAGATGTATGTATACTCGAAAATTATTTCAATGTTCGTTAGAATATGCTATCAATCAGAAAGTTAAAACAAAATGCAAATTTTAATAGCATAACCTAATTGAACGAAATATATTTACATTTGAAGCGCGCTCTCTCTCTCTCTCTCTCTCTCTCTTTCCAATCACTCTCTCGCTCGCACTCTTCATACCCTCTCTTACTTTCATTTCATTCTAAATACAACACTCTTTCAACTAAATTACACAGTCTTCTCAGTCATCTCAGTCTTCTATTTTATTTTCCTTCTAATTTAATTTGTTTAACAAAAATAAAATTTAGCTTCAAGTCGACGATTAGTTTTCCCAAGTCTTCAATTAGTCGACGATGTCGAGCAAAGAGTCACTTAAATTAAATCTCCTTCTCTCTAATTGATTGGCAGAGCAGCAAATTCGCTGCTTTTCACGCTATAATTAATCATTTTTATGCGATAAATGTTATCAATATTCATATAACTTAATCTTTTCAGATATTTTATAATGATTAATGGCTATCACTTATTAGTTATTAAAATTTTAATTTAATTATTTTCAATAGAAATCATAAGCACAAAGCGCTTTATGATTAATATAATTTCATGACAATCATAAGATTTGCAAGAATTATTTTTGAAAGTTAAGATAAAGGTATTACTTTAATTTTGTAAAGTTAGACAAATATTAGATAAAATATTTTATTTTTAGCCAATATATAAATTTGATTTATATTTCACTAAATTTATTTTTATTTATCACTTATTTTAGTAAAAATATCTTTTTAAAACGAACAATGAATTGATTGTCAGCCACATTAGTGCCGCTTTTCTTTTATCTATAATCTCGTTTCTCTACATTTTAAAATAACTTTTACTTCGATCTAATCTTAGTTTGATTTGTTCGCTGAACATTCATGTACTGTTTCGCATCGCATAGAATATTATGATGTATTTATGTATTAGAAAAGTGAGAGCAAATTTGATTTTGTCAAATATTTTCTTCCATAATGATTATTTGTTGCGATATATGAAATTTTTAAGTTCTTAACGTGAAATTAAAGATCAATTTTAAGCTAATGGTCAATTAACAATGAGATCAATACTAACTTATTCTCATTATGGCTTGTGTTTTATTAATTGGATATTTTTCAGAGAAAAAATTATTCATTTACTTGTATTCTTAATATTACTATATTAAGAATTTCCAATAGGACTCTGATGGCGCTCACAAACACTCACTCACTCTGACGCTCACTTTTATGCAATTTAAAGTTAAGGCACATGAGAAGCATATGAGAAAAGATGAGAAATTATTAACAAAGAACATTTACATTTTCATAACGCTTTGATGCTTACATAACTGCAATTTTATATAAAATGTGAAAGGGATAGACGAGAAGGGATGAGAAGCGCAAAAAGTGAATCGAGTTTTTGATCTTTTTTCCGACGCATCAATAACTTAGAAAAGTATTATTTCATTGAATATTTTGCTCTCCTCTTCCAAAACATCTAACTTTGGAAAAGTCTTTTATGGAGAAAACTCGAGTTTTTTCTTGCGTTAGGGAGTGATTGTTCGCTAAACTCATGGGCTTTGTGTTCGTTAGCAGAGAGACAGCGAAAATGGCAAAAACAAGAATGATTGCCAGTTATTGAGCATAACATTTAAAATATGTTCAGCATTTGTCATTCAATATTTTTTCATTTACATTTCCTCCCTTCACATTACAGTTGAACCTCATTATTATGCACTCCGATTATAGATCTATTTTACAAATTATATATTATAATCAATTGTGATTATTGAGTATAAAGAATCTGTAATACATTAATATATGATAGTAAAAGTAAATATGTTGATAAATATGTTACTAAATTTATATAATAAAATTTTAAATATTAATCAGTTTTAATAACCGAACGCATAGTAACAAATGTATGTTATATTTCATTATACCCTTAAAAACCAATGCTAGCAAAACGTAAAACGAACTATTTTTTTCTTAGCGTGTCATTTTTAATAAAATGTAAAATTATATTTAAGCTCAACATTTGCAGTAAAAATGTTCAAAAACATGAATTTAATATTAATGAATAAAGAATGTAAATTTGATTAAAAATATATTAATAAAAATTTCTTTAATGCATTCATAAATTTATTCAAAATAAAAAAACAAATTTATGCTTTATCTTTAAAATTAAGTAATATTTATTTGATGATGAATATTAAATATTATAAAAAATTATTCTAAAGTACCGTAAAAAAGCATCAAAGTGTCAAATAAAATTTGTATAATTTTACAATCTTATTTTATAAAATAGTTTAGAACTATATCTACCACTTGTTAAAATAATTTTTAAAATTAAATTTAATTGTGTAAATGTGTTTTGATGAAGTATAAATGTTTAAAGTTTAACTTGCTTTTAATGTTATGAGTTATAAGAATTTAATTTTATTATAATTTTTTTATAATTTATTTTTAAAAATTTAAAGGGGGTACAGACAGACAGGTACAGTGGTACAGGGGTACATATCACATTTATTATAAAATATCATTAAAAAATTATATCTTGTTTTGGACTTATATGGTAATTTGCTTTTACCCAAAAAATTCAAGAGTGGCTAAGGTTAGGAAATATTGATTAGATAACTATACTAGAAGAGTACCAAATGTACCGCAAGCGAGAATAATTGAGCGATTTTAGTAGTTATGTTTAAAAGAGTTTCAAATTAAAATTTAAATGCCAATGAATTAATTGCTTTAATTTAAACATTTAAAATTATATTTACATCAATAATAACAATAAATAACCAATAAAATCAATTTTGTTCATATGAAAGTCATTATAATTTAGAAATTCTTACAACAGTTATTATAATATTAAAATTTTTATATTTCTTTTTTATTCAGGATAATTACTTTTGAAATTTATTACTTAAAATATAACTTTATTTGCAAAATAATTTTACTCAAAAAAAGAAAAATCAATTTTATAGAATTAAACTTTGTTAACTCATGTGTGAAATAACTTGTAGTAAGTTTTTGAATTATGTTTTCTGATGTAAAAAAAGACTAAATTATAAACTTTAAAAATTGTTTTTACATAAAAAATGCTATTTTTTGTTCAAAATTTATTTTATAATGAATATGTTATAAAACTAAAATGTATCAATAATTCAAGTATATTTTTAAAAGCGTAAAATAAACTAAATTTTAATTACATCTCGATCTTAATTCTGGTACCCTAAAAACACGAGGATACTCCGCGGGTTATCTAAGGAAAAAAGTGAAATTTGTAAAAAGTCTTGTGCGGGGTATACATGGGATGCGGGCTATACATGGAATTTTATTCTAATTTATGATAAAATATTAAAACTTATTTCAAATTTATGAAAAATTGTAATAATTTAATCATTTTCATCAAATTCAAAGTCATTTAAACATAGAAAGCTTCAAATATGTTACTAAT
>JAQIYA010000499.1:0-19804 GCA_034699355.1 Microtritia minima
AACTTTTTGTTATTTATAAAAAATTAATGTAAAATACTTTTTATATCTTGATTTTATTTTAATAAAATGAAAATTTTAAATAATTAACTTTATTTTTAAAATAATTTTCAATAAAAGAGTTTGATATTTAAAAATAAATAATAATAATAATAAATAAATATTTATTTTAAATATCAAAACAAATATCAAAATAAATATACAGAACCGCATAATGTTTTTGTAAAATTTTAGAAATATCAGTAATAAAAAGTAAAATAATCAAAGTATAAAAATTAACAAAAATAATATATATTACGATAACATGGTTTATCACTATTACAGTTGTGTTGTTTGCCAAATTTGTATTTTTTAAATTTTACAATACAATAATTCAAAATCTGATTAATTTATTATAATCTCAAATTATAATGGACTGAACAAATGAGAATCGACCTCGAATTTTGATTTTAATTTTTATTTGCACATTAATACCATATCTATAATAGCCTACATTATATTACTACGTAAATAGATTTAAATGAAATTAATATCATTAAAAATTGCAGTCTTTATAAGAAATGCTAGATCAGGACTTAAATTGTTTTGATTAATAAACTTAATAAATTCAACATAAATAGATTGCTTTGTATTTATCATGTGTTATATTCCGTGTGTTATCTCTGCTGAATTATAGCACTTTTTGTGAACTTTTTATTATAGATATCATGAGCTTTAAATGTAAACATATATTCAGACTGCAATAATCACGCAAATAATTTTGTCTACTATTAAAAGTCACGAAAAACACATTTACTTCAAATATTGATAATTAATTTAATTACAGTCCGTTTTGAAAATAAATGCATAATAACATGTAAGACTAAAAGATAAAAATTATGTTTTCAAGAAGTGAAAGAACTTGTAAAAAGCATTTTAGAGGTGAAAAGTTAATTAACTTAACACTTTCACTCTATTACATTGTAATCTTATTAATAAGATAAGAATAGAAAATAATATAATAATGTTTAAACAAATAAATTCGAAAACATTGCACTCATTAAAAAAATATATTATCGAAACTTTTACGTCAATAAATTAGAGGAAAAAATTAGACATTGAAAAATGTTGAGAAATGCAATCCCGACCCGACCCACCAATAAATGCCAAATATTTGGTCGCTTCCCGTTTGCATTTTACAAGATCCTGTCCCGGTACTGTAATTTATATAATTTTAGTAAATAAACAAAAGGAAATACATAAAAAAGTATTAAGCCAGCAAAATTTTATTTTTATATAAATATGTTAAACCGTATGTCTTTCATCATATCAAGCGCATTAAAACTCACAGTGTATAGTTGGGTTGCATTAATTTTAGCTGTAAGTTGTTATCTATATTCCAATTTTTGCAACTTATAGATTTTAATGTTTTTAAATTTAAAATTCATGTAAAAATATTTGAAATTAAGTCGTAAAAAATATGTAACGTGATAATTGCAATTAATAACAAAAACCCTTCCCGTCACGTGATTTTAGTGTTTCTATGCTGTCCCGTCCAATACCGCTGAGAATAATTCAAATCCCGGATTCGTTTTCAATCTCTAGTGTAAATCATGTGGAAATATACTAAAATATACTAAAACTGTTACTTAATTCCGTCAAAAGATGATTGAGTAGAAAATGTAGGCCTTTGTTGTTCATAGTATTTTCATTATCACTTATTTTCATGAGTTTAACTGTTTTCAATGAATTAACAATTAATACATAAAACATGTAAATAAAAATGTATAAAGTTTGGCAATTTTTTAGAGCATAGGGTGGTTAGAGTTGACGTGTTAAAAATAAAATTCTGATTTTCTGTTGGCATTCATATTACTTATCAGTTTGTTTTTTAAATTAAAAATAACTTATAACTTATAAGTTATAAGGCTATAGGAAAAGTTATGTGGTTTTTAAAGATCAACATTTTACTTAACATTTGTACACATTATGCTATCTCTTTTGATAGTTATATTGTACACAATTCTTTTTGTCATACAAGTGTCTAAATTTTTCTATTTTAACACAAAATCAAAAGATTAATTTAATTATATTCAATATGCAATTGTAATGCAACACAAACAGTATATTTAATTAGAATTATTTATTACAATTAAGCTTAAATACATATGTATATAATTAAAGGAAATTTAATGAAAATTATTTATAGAAAAAGCAAAATATTCTAATTTCCCTAATTTTACGATAGCCCGCACCCTATATATACCTCTCATCACGTAATACCACGTAATAGATTCTGAAATTAATAGCGAAAATAATCTATTGTGTGCTACTCTACAGAAATATAGTGACATAATTGAAGCATTGCGTGTTGAATACGACAAAGAAATTGGATGGCTTTGAATAGGATATTAGAGATATTTAAAATCAGATTGTTTTAATTTATTTGAAAAATCGCTTTTTTCATAATTAGATACCCCTCGGAGTGTCGTATAATTAGAGTATGATATTTTGAAGTTAACATTACATAATGTATTTAAGTTGAAATAGAGTGAGCTCACTCTAAAGGTGTGGACAATTCTTGATTCGACACCTGTCCGGCATCACTCGTGTTGTCCTCATAAACAATGTTTCGACATTGTTTCGCATTTAACACTTTAATGCAAACGCCATTCTCTGGAATTTCTTCGCATTCATTTTTGAGGAAAACATTATCACATCCTCCGAGGTTTGATGCCTTGCCTGTGTCCACCTGTAAGGTAAACAAATCTTCTTTAGAGTAAGTTCAATCAATTAATTTCCTACATGTGGGGTACTGGAGGTGTACTGAGAGCGAGCATGTCTAACGATTTTGCATAACTCATTAATAACATACAACAAATCCATCTCTAATGGATTTTGTGCCGACATTTGATTCGATTATATTATTCCTGCCTTTGATGGTAACCCATTGCAAGACGTTTTGAGTGTTGTCTTCGACCTCACCGTCGAACTCGTTTTCAGTGATATAATTACAACACGTGCCTTCTTTGACATCGATAAACTTTCCAATGTTATTCTTAAAACTAGACGACGCGATGTGATTGCCTCGCGTCGTGTCCGGTCTGTTGTTAAGCCAATTCTTTTTATCCGAACCAATGATTACCTGAGTTTTACTTTTGGATTGTTTTTGTAAATTTTCGATATTCATTGCGGTTAAGGTGTTATTTCGACTTCCTTTGCTTATTTGAATTGCAGTCTCTTTGACATTATAAATATGCACGTTATCCACAGTAATAAATGCTGAATTTTCTAAAACAATTCCTTTGAAGCACTTTGTAATACTCAGTCCCTGAATGGTTATATATTGCTTGTTTCTATAATCAAATTATATTTTAATAACAAATTTATCATTTATAATAAATTATTTATTTAGAATCAATAATTTTATAAAATGGAAAAATAAGAAAATCAAATTTAATGTTTTTAAGATGTTTTACTCTGTACAGCAGAAATGGAAAAATCTTTAAAATTGTAATTCCCTTCCCATTGAAATGCCAACTCTTTTCGTTCAATTTGGAGAAAATTTAGTGCCATATTATTACACTTTTATGTTCTCAAAGTTGTATAAATTGAATATTAGAGATTAATATGAAGTTTTAAGCTTTTTAGTTTTCTTTTTTGCAAAGTATTGCTGAAATGTATTATTAGAAAATTTTATTTGATAGTATCGTTACGATAGATTATCAAATTAAAAAGTTAAAAGAGATATAAGTTAATATCAATTAAGTTATTATCAATTAAATACATAGGGCGTGAAAGAAGTGAGCGCTTAAATCATCTCATTCTTCTTTATATAACGTTTCGTTGGTTTTTATATATTAATTTCTTGAATAATATTTGTTATTATTTATAATTTTTAATCATTATAATTCTCTAAAAATAAATCATATCAATTATATCGAAATAATTGCAACAATCGAAAAATCCCATTCCGGGTTTTTTTTATTATTCTATACCAATCCACTCAATTCCGGTGACAACCCGTCCCACAATGGGACTCCCATTGTGATCCCTTTTTCATGTCTACTGTAAAACACTATATAAACTTTTTACACTTTTACATAATTAAAATATATAAAATGTATTTATTAATAAAATTAAATTTTTTATTTTATGAAATAGACTGACTTTAATAATAATCCGACGCCGTTAGCAGTATTACAAGTTATTACAGGATTGTGTGTACTCATCAAAATAATTGGCTGTTTCGCGTTTCCATTAGATCTGAGCAAAAACGATCCGTTATAAGTGCCACCATTTGTTATCCTTATAATATCACCCGCTTTTGCCAATTTTAGAGATTCCATTAATAGGTTTACATTCAATGCAGAATAAGTTTTTGAATAAACTAATAAAATATTTCTGAATATTACAGCAATAAAAACAATCCAAATAAAAAATATAGCTTTATTCCTACTAAAAATCATTATTTACTTAGATTTTAAATGCTTTTAAAGAATTATGATTATTAAATAAATTTAATCACATTTTTAAAGTTTCAGCGTTTTATGTGATTATGATTTTATGAACTGAAGTGGAGATCACTTCAATTATATAATACAATATTTATATTTGCAAAATTTTAGTTTAATTTTTAAATATCTAATAATATCAAACAAATTACGTGTAATAATGAACATAAGATATTTAAATGTAGACCAAGTATATGAAAATCAATACAATGCTTATTTAATATTTAAATAGTAAAATTTAAAAATTCATTAACGTTAAGGTAACGCATAGATTAGAAACACTATTGTAAATAAATTTTATATTATATTCGATTATTTGTTCATACGATATACCATTAAAAACCATTAATTTTATTAATAACTGAATTGTTTTCCAAATTAAGTTTATTCAGCTTAATATCATACTAAAAATCTGTATCAATGTTTCTTCAGAGAGAATTTTAATAATTAATAATAATCCTTTATAATCCAAGTGTAGAGTCACGCAACGGTCCGCCAAAATAGTACCAATTTTAGTATACTTTTTCTGCCAAAAATATCATTTAAATTGTACAAGTACACCAGATTTAGATGACAAATATGGGTCTATAGGTACTTTTTTTATTAAGCAAATAGTAAATTATTGTTAAAAGGATAGAAATTAATATCGAAATATTTTATTGAAAAACGATATCAAAACTTTTTATCAACAAAAAAAACCACAAGCGTTGAAACTATCATAATTTAATACACTGAATACAACAAATGAAAAATCATTAATAAATTATAGAGATTGTTGTAAAGTATTGCTGACAACTATTGAAAATCAAGTATTAAAATAGAAATTAGAATTAAATATATTAGAAGACAATAATAATTTATTGAAACTGCACTCGAAAAGTGCACACTTTTATTATTATTAATATTAAACATTAATCAATGACCACATCCAAACCACCACAGGGCTGTTTTGCGAGGATATGGAGGTATAGTCTGACACATCTGTATTAAAAAATTGTAATTATTATTAAAATATAAATGTGTTCAAATGTTTGAATCTTTTTTATCTAAAAATATATAAATTTTTAAGAATTTAAAATTTTAAAATTTTATTACACTAACATCTTATAAAAAAAGAAATTAAAATTTTGAAAAAATTATCCATTTATACATTTAAAATTTTTGTTTACTACTTAAAAATATACAAATTAAGAAATTTTAATAATTTTCAAATATTAATCAAAACCATATGATTCTATATTTTGAAATATTCCAATAATTCAGTAAAAATTATCGATAAAGGTTTATATAAAACTTTTTTAGTCCGTCTTATATGAGTCAGGCTTATCTATTGAAATTCGACTAATTTTATTCATGAAATAATAGCCATTTTTAATTTTACTGAATTACTATAAGATTGCTTATATTGATTGCAATTACCTTAAACCCCTCTGGTTCTGCGATTAAGCGATAATATTCTTCTCCTTTAAAGAAATACATGTCTTGATTATTCCAACGAAATACTGCATCGATTTTATTTGGTATTCCTGGAAATTTCAATGCAATTGGTTGTGGATTTTCTCTTTGCGGAATTTTGATCTTCAAACTATATTGCCAATACAAATGTCCTGCAATTGAGTAATGAGTTATTTAATTAATTATTTACTGAATAACTATAATGATTATTCACTCGTTCAACAATAATACTTCCACAGATGATTCAAAGAAATATGAAATTTGAAATTTGTGACTTCAATTCATTTGAAATGTTGATTTCATGATAGTCACAAATGATTGTCTTATTGATAAATTTATAATTATGCAATTTTCTAATATTTTATCAAATTTAATTTAAACATTAATATCAAATTGAATAAATTTCTAATTTCTAATAAAATGTTATATTAGTTTATCAATACTTACGTTATATTCATTTATTTTTAACTCGATATTTAAAAAAATACCTTTAAACACGTAAATGATGCCATCGAGTTGTACCGCCGCGTCAACGTTTGTCGTGAGAGATGGAAATTCTTTTTTGATTTTCTTTGGATAATCGTCTTCTAGTTGTAAATCGACAAACTTATATGAGTTGTCATCCTTGTTATGCACAATAAACATAATATCTATAGTTATTAATCATTTTAATAATTAAATAGTATCTATTACTTATTATGTGTTATTAATTTTCTATTTTAAGCAAAATGTGTTAACGTTTTAATTTTGAATTGATATTAACAAAAAAAAAATTCATTTTTAGTCAAATAAATAAAAAAAAATCCTAAACAATTGAAATAGTAATTGAAACAGTATATAACTATTTACATGAAATTTTATTTGCATATTATATTAAATATTGAATCTAAAATAGTTAATTACTTGGAAAATATAAACACTCCCGTCAGGCATATTGAAAAGCGCGCGAATATTGTCTTTCAATGGAGAGAAAGCTGTTTCTATTAATCGCGGATAATCGGAGTCCAGCGTCATATCGTTCAGACGTATTCTCCAGTAATATTTTTCTTTGAAAACAAAAAGAGAGGTCGTGTCCATATGTATCAAAGCTGTAATCTCGCTATCGATGCAGAGATTCGGAACTGCCGTTTTGCCTGTCTTCGAGCCGTACAGCAATTGAATGGCCCGCACGTCGTCTTGAGTGAGCTTTCTATCGGGATTGTATGGCGGGTAAATTGGACCCATTATGGCTTCTTTGGCGTCGCTGTGATCCAATCCCAGAGCGTGTCCCAACTCGTGAGTGGCCGCCATCAGCAGATTGGATCCTAATTATTATAGTGGACTCATTAATTGCTCAACTCATTCATTAACAAGCCTTCATTCACCTTCAGGCGAATCGATTGTCCACTGTTCGTCGTCGTCGAAGTGGGCGTCCCCTCCGTATTGGGGAAAGAAAGCGTGAGCCAACACTTTGCCGGTGCCGTCGAGTGGGTCTCCATCTCCGTGTTCGCCCGTTTCGAAACGGATATCCATTATCACATCACGAGATGGTATTTTTGCGGGCAATCTTTTGAATGTTAAAGGAGTCACGTCTGACCAAAATTTGAGTGCTCTCGCGAACTGCTCGTCGATTTGTTTTTTCGCGTCTGGAGACCGATATTTAGTTGGATATTTGGTTACCTTGTAAGTCAAGTTTTTCATTTTCCATTTGCTTCCTGTATTAAATTTTCATTTAATTTACTTTTTACAAACTAACAAAATATTTAGTTGTTTAGAAAACGAAATGTTGTATTGAATAAGGTATAAATGCGGCAAATCTTTTAGCATATTGATTGAAATGTAAATGACTAGACCTGCGAGAGCGTGTCTTTTCATTCGCATTGCTTTTCGAATTGAATCGAGTTTCAAATATCGATGACCATTCAGTAAAGTCACATAAGAAGGTGATCTCATTTGTTCGCCCATATCCTTACCACCACATCGCGGTCTATTCATTAAGTCTAATGTTTGGTCATCAATGATACCTTTAAAAGAACATAATATAGTCATGTTTTTTAAATTTAAAATCAAAAGTAATTAAAAAAATATTTGACAGCTGAAAAATCGGAGTATAACATTAAAGAATAATAATATGTTATAATAACATTAAAGAAATTTTAAATATTTTGTATATAAATTAATCCTTTAGATCTTTAAATCTTCGCAAGATTTTTATGATTTTGAATTCAATGGTCATTTAAAATAAGTAACATTAAGCAAACAAAATTCTTTGTAAACTAGTATAAAACTAGTAAATTATAGCAAAAATTTGACAAATTGGTAACATTTATAAACTCAATGCACATATAATGTAGATATAATTTTTTTTGCCTGATTTAAATCAAGTTGTATTTGTATTTGTAGTTGTTATAGTTATAATTAATACGAATTAAAATTTAAATGACAAACCAGTTTGATTTAATCTCATAAATCGCTGAAACTCTTTAATGGCAGCCTTTAGAATATCTTTTTTTAATTTTATTTCAGAAGCAATCAATGATGGATTAGGTCGCGTAAAGGTATCATGAAGTGGATGTAAGAGTATTAGTGGATCGCTGCTCATTAACTGTTTGATTGCTCTTTTCACGTGATCAATATAACCAAATCGTAATAAATATTGCTAATAAATAAATTTCAAAATTGTATCAATAAATTGATAAAGTATTGTAATAGAAATTTATTACAAAAACTGTATTCAAGTCTTTAGTGACAGGTTTGTCGTTATCGCCATAATAAACATTTAGTTTTGAAACAAAGTGACGAACTATAGTGTTATCCATTAATGAATTAATATGTGATTTCTTATTCTTATTCCATTTCCTATATGATTCATCTATTTTTTGGGGAATATCAAAAAATTGACATATAATTACTCGACATAAGCCAGTCATTAAAAGAATCGCTAATAAAGAAACTCTCATCGTTGCGATGTTTCATTATTCACCATTTTAAGTATTTAATTAAAATATCACATTTTATTTTTATAAAATCAGATACAGTCTGTGACCACTATAATGAACATGTTAGGTTTTTTTTTCGTTTTTTCTGTTCATTATAGCGATTGTATTTATAAATGTTTACAATAGCTTTAATCATTATTTTATACCTATAAAATAAAAATATAAATAAAAAATATAAATTTATGAAAAATAGTCATTTTTGTTGTTTAAAATTATCAAATAATTAAACTTATACATTATTTTTCATTTCAATATGGATAGAGTCACATCTGTATAATTGTCACACTGTTGGGACCCTGAAATTACTTGTGTGAAATTATAGAATGTGAAATTATACTAATAATAATTTTTAAATTTATTTTATTAGATAAAATAATCCAATATAAACATTTCACATTTTATTTTTAAAGGATTGTAATTCTAAATAATAATTTAAATTTACTCATATATAATCATTTTATATCGTCTTCACTTAAGAATAATTGTTTTAAAACTTAACTTACAACAAAAATATGTATGAAATATGTAATTTTCTGTTCAAAAAATAATATTCATTTACTAATAAATATATTTTTAATATATTTTTTAACAATAAATATTCAAAAATTTTATTATATATTAATTTAATTTGCTATTTAATTGCTATTTAAAAATCCTTTTATTCATAATTTATTTTGAGAAGATATAGTAAAAATGTTTAACAATCAACTCCAAAATGTCGTGTAATCAAAACAACAATCTTTTAAAATAAAAATATTAAAGATAATAATTTAGGAATTATTTATAACTTAAAAGTTGTACTTTAGACTTGTATAAATAGTTAAAATTACATTAATAAATGAGTTGCAGGTACTATTGAAGGCACACGTGTAAGTATTGAGAAACATTTATATAAATGCAAATACAAAGACCAAAACATAAAACAATTCATTAAATTAATTTCAAGCAAAAATCTAAATAGACTTGAAATATAATAAATTAATCAAATAGGAATAATTAATAATTTAGAAGTGTTGTGCAATATCTTATAAATAATGTATAGAAATAGTACATAAGTACAAATTTGGAATATAAAAAGTATGCGTTTCTAATTGTAAACTGTAAAAATTTGACAAATAAGAAAATATTGGTATTTTTGAATTCATTTGCAACAAATTTTATAATAATTTTGTAATAATCGATAACAACGTATCGCCTCAAAAATCAAGAGTTGTTTTCAGGAATGTCCTCCATTGTCGATAATCTTCTTTTCATTGATGCAGTTAATGGTGGTATGCATTCGCGAGGAATCAAAAATGTTGATAAATTGAATAAATCAACAAAAACTTTGTAACGATCGCTTAGAGTTGATCGAAGATATTGATAGCCAGAAGAGCCACCTGTTCCAAACTGATGGGCGCCAATCATGCGAAGAACCATCTCTACGTGGTTATCTGTTCATACATTAGCAAAAATTAATTTTTTTTGTCATTAGTTTTATTTTTACTATCAAATTTATAAGCATCAAGAATTTAGTATTGAGATTTTTTCAGATTATATTATTCAATCATTTAAATGTAAAACGAAATTGAATAGATGTTTAGAATATAAAGTTAAAAAGATTATTTTGCTGACCCTGAATACTCCAATCTTAGCAAATAAATATAACTGATAACAAATAAGTAATAGTAAACTTCATAACATAAAAATGAGCACATGTTAGAAATATTAATTAAATGAATATATAATATCATACAACGCCATTTAGTTATTAAAGAGTCGATATCCATTAAGAGCATAAGAATATGAAAGGGCTGATTGAAACGAGGTTCGTCGCGATACAGCGATATCATAAGCGCTCCCTGAAGGGCTTTATGGCTGAAACGTCGGTCACCTCTGGCCACGAGTGCATTGTGTTTATTCAAATCGAAAATCGAATCAAATAATTCACTTTTTCGTTTCCACTCGTCCACTAAAATTTCCTTTTGGAGGGCATTAGTTTCATCGTTAGCAGCGCTCTTATTCTGCTCTAATAATGAAGTGACAACTTTCTTATATTTCTCCCAAAAGTTGAATTCATGCAGTTCGAGGCCAGGAGTCCGTTCGAGCCATAATTGCATTAAATCGCAAAGCGATAGCTCCTGCTCTGATTTTTTAATGGTTTCAATTACTTTTGGATCCTCAAATATTTTCAGATAATGACTCTTTCCATAGTTGGTTCGCAATTCATTTTTGACTCCCAGTTTGTTTTCAATAAGTCGAAACTGCACGCTTTGAAAACCAGATGCCGGCGATAAATAATTTCTAAACTCCATAAAATCGAGTGGAGTCATGGTTTCCAATATTGTTACTTGATCTACAAGAAGCTATAAATATATATCGACAAATAATGAAAAATTAAACTATTATAAATATCTAATTAATAACAGTTCTAATTAATAAAATCCTTATATAAAATTTTCAAAAACTAAATTCAAACACTTATAAACAATCAAAACTTGTATCTTTAATATGTTAATGCCTAAGAAAACTTTTTATTTGTAAAAATCTCAAAACACTTTTAAATTTTTTAATTGGAAATTCAATGTATAATAAATTATAATAAATTAAAATAAATAAAGTATATGTCATTTAAATTGAAAAAATATTAAATATTTTCGAAAAGTATATCAAGTGATCCAGTGATGCATAATAAACAAATTCAAAAAGTTTATTAGAAAAAGTTTTTCTTTTATAACATTTAAATTTTATCATTTTAATCATGAGTTGAAAATGTTTTTTAATTACTTTTATTTACTTTAAATATATAATATATGAACCAATATTTATTTTAGATTAAAATAATTGAGTCAAAAAAAACGTCACGCGTTTATAGATAAACAACAGATGTTAGTTAATAAGTGATGTACGCATTTAAAGCGTGTTACTGTTAAATAAAAAGTTTTGATAAATAAGATAAATAAAATCTTTTAAAAAAGATAATTTAGGAATGATAAGTAGTGCACATGTAAAAGCAGATTAATTTTAACTCTACCACTTTCAATACGAAACAATTGAAAGTGATGACACAATTTAAATTTAAATCAATTGAATCATACCTTGAGAATCAGAACAACACGATTAAGTCTTGATGTAATAATAAGCATATTTGCTTCATCGACATCCTATTGCAATAGCATTAATAAAATATAAAATAATTAATATAAGCTCAAAAATGTGTTAAAACATGCAAAAATTGTCCATAAAATAAACGATCAAAATCTTGGAAGATGACGATCACTAAGGGATACTTACACTCACCCTTCGATTCATCAAATAGCGAACCGAATCGATCTCGAAAATGATTTGCTTAAACCATAGTTCGTATGCCTGGTGTGTAGTGATGAAGAGGTGCTCGTCGTGTACTTCTTCACCTAACATGCGTGTTACTGGTTGTTGGCAAGATAATAATCTATCAACCTTTCAATTAAATGCATTATTGCTAACTTACATTCTAATTAAATTAAAGCAGAATATTAAGTTAAATATTTCAAATATAATATTACTAATTGATTGCTTAGAAATCTGGGAAAATATATATATTTTCACATAAAAATTGGTTGAAAATTAGGCATTAAATTGGATATTAATATATTGGCATAATAATTCAAATTTATAGTCTACTTCTGTATTCCTCATAATTATCATAATATTTTATAGTTAAATCACTATAAACGGATTTAATTGAAAAATAAACTGAAATAATTAAAAATTATGAAAATTTTAATTTGCCAGTAAATTGACTGCGAAAGCATTGCAATCATTAAATCTACTGTTTTTCAAATCTAGCGATTAAACAAAATAATTATTAAAGTTTTATTAAGACTTGTAAAATTGTTTTCGTATAAATAATAAGCATAACTATCATTTCATTTAAAGTCAAACAAATTAATTACAGATTTGAAAGTTTGACAAAAAAGTAAAATAAACGTGAATCGCGTGTCGGCGACGGACGTGACGTGACTTACGTGCAGATACTCGCCGTAAAGCATGCCTCCCTTCGGGATGGCTCGCGATTCGGACGCGTTTAAGTCGATATGAAACTGCAAGTCGGGCTGCGTTTCACCATTTTGGCCAATTGGCCCGATTTGGTCGATTTGCGCGCCCATCTCTTCGTCCCGTCGAGCGTCCATTCAATGTTTTACGTCCAAAGCGTATGCAAAGCACTACCAAATCGCTAATAAGAGCGCACTATTGCTGACAGCGCTCAATCAAATACTTTGATTGGTATTTACGAAGCCTTTTAATTGTGCATTAAATAAATAATAGCAAACGAGTTATATATGACTCGATTCGCTTCGTGTAGATGTCGGTCACACTCGACTCATGTGATGTGATGTGATGTGAAGTGAACGCATTTACAACTCATAAACAGCGCATCATTTCTATCATTTTTAGCGTAAAACTTCAATTTGACTTTATTTATTTGATGATTACTTGTTGGCTCAGCTTTAGCACTATGTCTGTTGATTTTAAAGCTCGAGCTCTTCAATCATTGTTCAAACATTGTTCAATCTAAAGTAAATCTCATTATATAAGTTTGGAATAAAGCATAATTTTTTAAGCAGTAATAAATTTTTAAAAAATGAAAATTGAATTACGTTTTCAATTAATTTTACTCAAACAAATGTGTTGCAATTTATTTGATTATGAATAAGACCAACTTATCCAATCCATTAGATTTGCTGATTTTTGTTAATTTCAACATTTAATGGCTTACAGTTTTAATTTAACTTTCGAAATACAAACACTTAATCCTATTTTATTGAAAAATATTATTACGACTTATCGAATATCTTTAAAATTTCTTATGACGTCATATCTTCATGTCTGCATTTCTTGTCAAATATAATTTCATTATAATATCTGACAAGAAAAATATTTTGCAATAAAATCAATATTAGTTTCTGTTTTAACAAATAATTCTTAATTGCATTTGTAAGTTACTTAGGATTTTAAGTAACTTACAAATAAAAATATTATATTTATAAGATTATTACCCAACTATTATTAACAATACAAAGACAAACTTTTCATCCTATTTTAATCAAATAAAATTTAAAAACATTTCTTTATTCTAAACTCTTTATTGCATATAATGTTCGGACGCATCAGAACCGGCTTATGGTTATCTGTTTGCAATTTCACTAAAAAAGTTCATTTTAAAATTAAATTATTATTCACTATTAAAACATACAATTTCTAACAATTAATAACAAATATTTATAAATATGAGGTCTTCATTTAGAAAGTTCATTCAAGAATATTTACCGTCAATTTCAATAAACTCAACTTCATTTTCAATATCACTATTTCAAACATGTCATTAATTTCAAATGCCGATACACAGCATTGGCGGACAGTGGTGGGCGACCAGCGATCACTTGCGGCCGAACGGGTCTCTCCAGACTCGCATATCTCCCGGTTGTATGTCTTCCTGATTAATCCCATCGCGATTTTTCTTCTGAGCCTCTTCTAATCAATTGTTGAATAAATAAAATAAATTACAATATGACTAAAAAATTTAATAAATAAAATACTAGTACTGTATTTGTCGATGTTTCGCATCGGATATATAAATATTGGATACAAAGTAAAGCCAATGATAGCCACGAAAGCGGTGGTCACTAATGCTATCCCTTTAACACCGTTTAACATTTCATTCTTCACTAAAACGCGCCAAATCTAGAGTTGACAGCAATCGATAAATGAATGTGTGATGTTTTAGATTAAAGGTTAAACTTTGTTAATCAAACTCTCGTGTCTGCAAATCATTGAATTTGTTGATAACTGGAAAGAAGTGCGTAAAGTGTGGCCATCTATGGAGCGCTCGTGCGGTGTGTTATCAAAATAAACGCAACGCATAGACGACGAG
Source organism: Microtritia minima (assembly GCA_034699355.1). NCBI lineage: Eukaryota > Metazoa > Arthropoda > Arachnida > Sarcoptiformes > Euphthiracaridae > Microtritia > Microtritia minima. The sequence goes on from JAQIYA010000499.1 coordinate 14,817, forward strand.
AGAATAACTGCGCGTTATTTTTGCTGTATTATTGCTATTATAGCCTGATTTGAGGTGCGATACGAGACCACACTCACACTCACTCAACGCTACTCAACAATACTAACGACGCGATCATAAAATACTACATTTCATTAAACTACACGAAAGTAATAAAACGGATTTGCGATAAGAAAACGAATAAAATGCTATTTCATTGAATCGTTGATAATCGGGATTAAAGGTTGACTCGAATCGGACACTAATCAGAGGCGAACTCATCGACGAGTAGTGAATCGCAAATATGGGTCAAACGCTTAGCGAACCCGTGACCGCCAAAGAGACCACCAGTTGTGCCAACGATAGCCTACTCGTGGGCGCATCTTCTATGCAGGGCTGGAGAATAAGTGAGTGCTGACCACTGCTGGCCGGTGTCGAGCATTGATTGTTTGATGTGTTTGATTGCAGACATGGAGGACGCGCACACGCATATCCTATCGCTGGCCGAAGACCGGGACGCGTCCTTCTTCGCCGTCTACGACGGTCACGGCGGCGCCAAAGTGGCGCAGTATGCGGGCAAACACCTGCACAAGAAGGTGTGCTCACACCCGCTCTACAAGCGGGGAATGATTGAGGAGGCGATGCGTTTGGCGTTTCTCGAGTTGGACGCCGATATGCTCAACGACGACAACATGCGCGATGAGTTGGCCGGCACTACCGCTGCCGTCGTTCTCCTCAAGGATAACAAGATTTATTGCGTATGAATTTCGTTTTATTCAAGTTTTAGGTTTTGTAAACCATTTCCAAATGCCATTTCATTTCAATTTCATCATCTTTTTATTTGTTTTTAATCATAAGTTAAGGTTCGTTTTTTCTGGATAGAGCTAATTATAAACCGTTAAAATATCTGCGGTAAAGTTTTTAAAAAATTATTTTTATATTTTATTCCAAATAAACCTTTAAAGTTCCTGAATTTTTATTTTATGATTTTCCCGAAAATTAATATTCAGTTTTGTATATAATTAGGTTGGTATGCATATATAATTTTTATGCAGTTTTAACAAAAACTCATTTATTAGAAAAATAATTACTGTATTGATCTTTTTATAAATACAAACGACTCATTATTGATCGGCGAACTAATTTAGCTCAAGAAAATATTGAAAAATGCTTGTAATTCAATCTAATAATTTTTCTCGTGATAAATGATGTAATGTCTTACTGTTTAATATTTTGCAATTTCATAAATTAATGCATACTTAATGTACATATTTTTAAATATTTTATTTTTTTAAACTAAAGTTATAAACATTTTACTCAAAAAAAACATTTTTATTTTCTATTCCCGACCCTAAAACTTCGGAAAAGTTGTTTTTAGTAATAAAATCTCTAAACTCGTTCTGTTTTAAAGATTATATTTTATTTAGTCAAATGATTGATAATTCTTTGTTTTCTAATTTTAAGTAAAAACATCCCAAATCTAATCTTGAAAGCTCTATATTGAAAATATAAATATTTGATAATCATTACAAGTACTTTTTCTTATACCTTTTCTTTTTTATTTGTAATTCTTAAACATTTTCAAGTCATTGTGAAAGGATTGCATATTGATTTACTATTCTTCTATTTCCTCAATGAAATATATTTATTAGTGTTAATTATATTATTAATTATAATTAAATTAGTGTTCTATGAACTAATTATTAGAATAAAAATGAAATAACATGAGTTTACACAATGAAAAACATATCTAAATATAAACTTATTAACTCTTCCATAACATATCGGCAATTATTAAACTTTTTAAAAATCACTTTCTAAAAATAATTAAATAGTTATTTTAATCAATAGTTTTAAAATTGTTTTACTCATACAGTTATTTCATTATCAAAGATTTCTTTATTAATTATACTTTAATTTTGAAATTGTTATGATATTTTAAATAAGGCAAATGTTGGCGATTCCCGAGCTGTGGCTTGTTTTGGCGGAAGAGTTGACGCGCTATCTTTAGATCATAAGCCATCAAATGAATTGGAATCAAAGCGAATCGTAGCGGCCGGAGGTTGGGTTGAGTTCAATCGTGTTAACGGCAATTTAGCGCTGTCTCGAGCACTCGGAGATTTTGTTTTTAAGAGAAATGAGAAGAAGTCGCCACAGGAACAGATCGTGACCGCATATCCAGATATTCAACTCAGAGATATTAACGACGATTTGGAATTTATTGTTATTGCCTGCGATGGTATTTGGGATGTGATGACCAACGATGAAGTCGTTCAATTTATTAGAATGAGAATCGCTGCTAAAATGGAGCCTCAATTGGTATTGTTTTTAATACTTTTACATACATGTTAATGTTAGATGCATTTTAAAATCAAGCGCTAAAATAATGAAATTTTGAGTTTTTTTTAGTAAAAATTGAAATAATAATACTTATTAAGTGACAAATAAAACTAACTTAATATGAAATAGTATTAAATAAATATTTTAATTCTGCCATTCATATTATTTTAGTCGTATTTCATCGCTTTATTCTATCATTCTATCATTTAACCTTTTTATTAGTTTCAATAGTGCTCTCAATAAAAATTTGTTACATTTTGTCATATTATTTATCTATATTTTATTTAACACTTAGATATTACTGATTTATTATCACTTAAATATACGTATTTAGAAATTATCTTTATTCAAGTAATTAAAAGTTAATTATTTTAAAGCTGAATATATTAAATGTTCCTTTAATATAAGAATCTTTCTCAAAATTAAAATTATTTCTTTCAGTTCCAATTACATGTTTATGAATAGTAAATTTGAATTTTTATATAAATTTTACACCCTTATAATTAATTTTGTTTGTAATCAAAGGCTTAAGTCCTTCAAATAAAAATGCTAAATATAATATGATTAGATAAGTATTATTATTCATTTACATTTATCAATCAATTGTTATCCATTGATGATTCTAAACTTAAATTTCTATATCAGCTAAATCTTAATGAAAATTCATAGATAGATTAAATTTTGCTGATATTAATTAAAATAAATGAAATAATAGTCAAAATGCCTCTGTCTATGTATGCTAAATTAAATCTTCACACTAATAGCTAATCACTTTTAAGAGGAGAGAGAAATTATTTGAAAATATTTTATTTTATTTTTTACTAATCGATAGAAGGTTTCTTAGTTAACAAATAAATATGAGATGTCTGATAGATATGTGAGGTGTTGATAAATATATTAAGTCATTAATGAAAATGTCTAATTTGCAATATATAAAATGCAAAATTAGACATTTTCAAGACCTCTCATATGTCCTCAATAATTTTACTTCACTTTAAAAATATAACATTAAATTATAGATATGACATTAAACAATTACAGATATGCGAAGAATTGATGACTCGTTGTTTAGCTCCAGACTGTCAAATGGGAGGTTTGGGATGTGATAATATGACAGTAATATTAATTTGCTTCATTAACGGCAAACTGTACGAAGATTTGGCTGAGAAGTGTAGCGTACCTTATGGTTTGAAAAGAGAATCAAACGGACAGCTCTCGCCGTCGTCGAGCACATCCAACTCTACCGATGAGGACGACATGAATGATGCGATTGACGAGAAGTCATTCAATGGGGAACAACATAACGAGAATTCAAACAGTGAATCGTATTCCACATTAAACGCAACAACAGTCAGCGATTTGGCCGTCGCTTGATATGAGTCTAACTGCATAAACAATATTTGATGCAATTTTGTTAGCAAACTGTTTTCGATTTTGATAATTAAATATCATGTTTTTGTATTTCATTTTCTGCATATTAAATGTGAAATATTTTGCATTCTTTTACATCATATTTACTTGAAGTTAGATATAAACTTATTGAGATGTATTTACAGCCAATTCAATATTTGTATTAGTATTGAACTTTTTCACTTGATTTTTATCTTTAATGTATTTGAATAATTTTTACAGTAAACTAGTCATTCAAAGTATAAGATATACAAATCTAGAAAATGATGTTTTGTTTGAAAAATCGATTATACTATTTGTAATGTTATAAACATTTGTGTTAATCTTAAAAATCAAAACATGAAAACAAATGAGTCATTGTATGTTTTTTCTACATTTACCATATATTCTACATTAGACAATAATATACTTAAGTTTACAATAACAACATATGAAGGTTTATGGTTTCATAGAATGTACAAAATTATTTAAATCAAGTAATAAAATGATGCGTTATATATAAAATATAATTCTTTAAATGGTTGCGACCATTGGTTTGCTCTTCATTTTGAAAACAACGCCTTTAATAATAATAATAATAATAATAATATTTTTTATTCAATCATGACATGTTGATTAAATACATTCATTTGATACAATTAATTAATTTAAGTTCTTTCGTAAGTGTACGTCTTCTTTAAATAAAGAGATTTGATTTGATATTAATAATTAAACACGATTGAACACTATTATGAGCTTATTTTATTTGTGTTACATACTTACTTACTTAAGCGCTCACTACGTTCGCGCTTCATTGTTGTATATTATCTCAACAATAGTAAAAGTTTTTACAAGTTTCCCTTTGTTAATAAAGAGATTTGGACAAGTTAAATTAGATCCACTTATGGTTCCTTGCCTTCATCGGGAGGGGGGACGGACGGACAGACGGACAGACATCTCACATCCATAAGCTTGCTTTTGCCAAACACAAAATAAACTAAAAATAATTTAAAATTCTAATATCAATACTTTAAATGCTTAATCTTGTTCTTCATTTATCCAACATTTCAATATATTAGCTGTAATATTATTGAATTGTGACGTTTCGATTACGTCCAAATTATCTAATTTTACATCACTATTTAATAGAGTATACGAATATTCTTCAATATCATGCGACGTCTCTTCTATTGTCTTATAATCCTCAGCTGATTCTGCGTAATTGTTTAGACAAACGCAGACATTTCTATCACGTTTGCACGAACTCTCAAGTAAATCGC
>JAQIYA010000500.1:0-19796 GCA_034699355.1 Microtritia minima
TTATTTGTTTGTTAATTATTTAAATATTCTGCATTAAAAATTTTTAAATAATTTTTTTGTATTCGAATTCAATAATTGTATTTATAATTCATAATTTATTTATTAATAAGTGATATGTGAAAATAACCCTTAAATTTTAAATTTAATTATTAAAAGTAATTTTCATATAAAGACAATTTCGTTTGTTGGTTACATTTTATGAATGAATTATTACATTGTAATGATTACTAAACATATTTTGTTGATGAAAATTACATGTAAACTACAAAATTTGTTATTTAATGTAATCAATTAATAGTTTCAATGTATAACATTTCTAACTTTTTAATTAATTATTAGTTAAATTGAATTCAATTAAAGCCAAACTTAACACAAAAATCACAAATAATCCGCAATTAATATCGATATGTAATGACACAAGTGATCGACAGATAGAGCTGACGACACGCTATGAAGTGTCGTATTCGCCAAAATGGCAGAAATCATATATCGATAACTATTAATAACTATTAATCGCGTCTGCAATCAAAATGTTTTCGCGTTCATTTGACGCCTGTTTCACATCCATTTATTGGTTGGCGTTAACCGTTGAATAGCCTTAGAGTAACACAAGTAATGACGCACTTCTCGGGCGAATCGCCGGCCAATAGTGTGACGAAACGAATTGAGGACTCGGACGACGAGGACGACGACGAACGGGTCGACGACGGCGTCGACGACGACACCGATGACACCGACGTGAGCGACAACGAAAACGACGACCCGTACGGCGGCGACACCGATGAGGGCGACCGCTCGGACGACGACGACAGCAGTGATTGCGACGATTACGAGCGTTGCGATGAGAGTTCGCCGCAATCGCGATGCTGTTATATCTGTCTGAACGAGTTGAACGCCGGTCAGGACATCGGGTCTCCCGACTCGTGCGATACGGTTCACTACTTCTGTCTGGACTGCATCGAGGAGTGGAGCAAAGTATGGCACGCTTTCGTTAACGCAACACATTGTGATATTTGTTTATCTTAATAGCAAATGAATACCTGTCCCGTCGATCGGAAGAGCTTTAATTGTATTGTTGTCCGGCGAGAGATTGGCTCCAATATTATTATGAAGGTATTTACTTAACAAGCATTTACTTCAATATTTACTATTTTGCTGTTATCTAATATAACATCTTTGATGAGAAATGGAGCGCAAAGTGAATTCGAGGCTTTGTTTTTTGATTTAGATTTTAATTTCAATTTAAAACTAAATTTAAAAAATTCAAGCTTCGGATTATGAAAACTGATTTTAGTTTTCAATCTGAGATGTGATGTGCTTTAAATAGTGGAAAATAAGATATATAAAAATTTATATTTAATTCAATTAAAATGTTTAATTTAATTGACGTGTGATTAATATAAATTTATTTCTATTTTAATTTGTGTAAACTCTTGTGACGATTAACGGCACTCACAGTTGCCAATAGTAAAGAATAGCGTACCGGATGTGTTGGAATCGGTGCCCGAAGACGTGACGTATTGCGAGATATGCGGCCGATGCGACCGCGAGGACCGCCTTCTTCTTTGCGACGGCTGTGACTTTGGCTATCACTGCGAGTGCTTAACGCCCCCATTGGAGACCATACCTATTGAGGAGTGGTTCTGTGCGGACTGTTTTCAGCGGCTTTTCGGTGAACTGCTGAATAGCGACCAATCGTCAGTCACCCGACGACGGCGTGCAATCGCTAGAACTGGTGCGTCCGAAGCTGTCCGCCAACGTATTCTCGCGCGACGAACGCAAAGTGGGAGAACAACAAATGCTGTTAAGAAAAAGCGAAAGACTAAGAAAAGAAAGCCCACTAAAAGAAGGAAAACTAAAGCAAAACGAACGACAGGCGTAAAGGGTCGCTACAAGAAGCGTAAAACTAGAAGAAAAAAGCGTCGCCGGCGGACAACAAAGTCTAGACTGGCGTCGAAACCATTGCCGCCCTCATACGACGCTCGCATGCGTATAGCATTCAAGCTGGGCATCGGTGCGCCTCCCGTTTCTCCGTTCGGTTTGCCGACCATGAAAAACGCGGCAAACGAGTCGACGCTACGAATTACTGATTTAAGAGCTGCGGCCGGAATTTCTCGTCTCTCAATGTTTGGAACCGAACTCGACAGTTACGACCCTCGCGTTATGGCTGCTGAAGACGAGTACATTGAGTGCGATTATTCCAATGTCAACGGTGACGGTGTTGGTGTGTTAGCGCGTAATCGTGTCTCTAACCGGCGTTTTGTTTCAAAGCGAAGCTTATCAGTGCCCGAACGACCTTCTGTTTCATCTGTAGATTTATTAAGCGAAATAATGAGTTCGCAGGCCATTCTTCACTCCTCATCGCGCGAAGTAAGCATTGGTCGCGACGGATCTCTTATGTTAACTCCTACTTCACTCTTGTCTCAGTCAAGCGCAGTGACGCGAAAGTGTCCAAACTCTCATCCAAATTCACCGAACACTCAAAGTCCTCCCAAATCACCGAATTCTCCTCCAGTCAGTGATAGCAAAATATACAGTTCTAATACTGATCGCTGCGCCACCACTGTTGGAGTTTCACCAGTGTTTGCCACATCCTCCATGTCTAGCGGTTCACAGTTGTCTGATTTTTGTCATCAGGACATGAATTCGATTAAACCGATACCGATTCTTCAGAAAGTGTCTGTTGAAGACACTAATGATGATGAAGATGAAGACGAGGCAAAGATGGAACTTTATAGTGATATTGAGTCGGTCGGCGATAACGATAATAATGACAATGCAAACAATAGTTCGAAAGAGGATGACTCCGACAATGAATTAATCATTGACGAGAATTATTGCAATCAAAGCCTTTCTGATAGTACTAGTAATGGTAAATTGATTTCTATTTATTTTGTATTTATTTCTTTATAAATTTAATATTATAATATTTTATATTTCAGCAAATAGTGCTCAATTTTCAAACCAATTATATGCCGGCATAGATTGTCCAACAAAACTGTTTAATAGCAATGATAATTCTAAGCTGGATTCAACTCAAAAACAAAATATTGATAGCTCTGATAAAGACTGCAATAAAGCAATCAATAGAGACAATTCTGACAAAAATAATAATAATACGCGACAAAAACAAATATTTATACCGAAACAGATCGATTTTAATGAGAAGCAAAAACTAGTTTCGAGCGGGAAAAATGTTAACACTAAAACTTCGACTGATAATAAAAGGAGACCTTCAATAAAAGATCTGTTTTGTGATAGCGATGATGGCGCTGAAGACGAAGCCAGTGATATGAGACAACAGTCACAGTCGGCTAATTTAAACGTTCAATTTCCTATTAAAATGTCGATTGTGCTCAAAAATAGTGTGATAAATAAGACATCTGCTAATAAAAGCGATAGTGGTGTTGATGATAATGATAGTGATGTATTGATAGCATCACCTAAACGGCCGTCCATAGGGTTCACCAATGATGGGGCAAATAAGTGTGCGAATAATGACGAAACGGAACGCGACAACTCTAAAGTTAATCGCGGAAAGTGGAAGCCTGTAGAGTGTCATGACTATCATTCAGAGCATTCAAAAACCAATCAAATTCTACCCTCGAATAACGACATTTCTACAGTAAGAACTATGAATACCTTAAAAGACAATGAAATGGAGACGAATGACGACAGTTTGCCAGAGTTTGAAGATAGCAGCGAATGGGTGTCTGGTGTGGAAGAATCAAACTATTCAATATGCGATTCTAATCAAAAAAGAGCTGATTCCAGATCAGATTCCACGACTGGCATTGAAATTGTGCAAAAGAATCGTAGTGTCGATGAGATAGAAAAACGTGTTGATAACATATTTGAAGAAAACAGCAGTGACTTGAAAGGCGATGATAATATTAATACCGAAATTCTAGAGGTTCGTCAAAAGCAAGACCAAGAAGAGGGTGAAATAAAGGATGATATGAGCGGTAAGGTTAGACGCTGTCGACACGGAAGGATTCGACGCGATAAGAGCCATAAAGGAGATGCTAGACTCGCGTCTTCCTCTCTTCACCATCGAAACAGACTCCGCTCTCAGTCAAGCGAATCAAAAGAGTTGCGCAACAAATCGGAAAGTGGTAATAATAATGTTATTTCTGATATTGAGATATTGAATGAGAGTCAGTGTAAAGAAAGTGATGATGTGGTTGTCTCTCAAGTTAAAGATCCCATTAATAGCGATGGTATGAGTTTTTATTTTGTTTTATTTTATTTGTATTGTTTTATTTTGTTCATTTTTGCTTTAATTTTATTATGTTATTTTAATTTAAAAATCTTTAATTTTATTTAATTACTTATTTTCATTTTTAATTTAATTAAATTTCACAAAATTAGATATTGGAATCTTTTAATTAAACTTTTTTGAATTATGTGTGTTGAGTATGTTTATTGCAATAATTAAAGTTATGCTTATTAATTTAACTTTAAAAACCCAATAATTCTTTTTGTAGATTAAAATTAAGTTTATTATTTCATTTTATTTATCATACATCTAAATTTATATTTTAAATATATATTATAAATTATATATAAATCTTATATAAATTATATATATTATAAATTATATTTGTTGTGTTACTTAATTACTTAATATTTTAATAGTTAAAACTTGCAATTGTTTAAACCTTTATTCATTGATACTTTAGTATAAATGAATATTTTTAGTTTTATCGTATTTAAATTCCTGAAATTGATTATTCTGTAATTTTTGCAATATTTTATAATTCTTTATATTTATTTTGAAAAATAGTATTTTCATAAAAAGATAAATGTTAAAAAAATTAAAAAATACTTGTAGCACACATCACAGCCGACGCAAAGACGAAGAAGAATGAATCTAAAACTTATTCTCAATCGTCCGACACTTTATCCAAAGATAACAGTGACATCAAGGATGATCGCATTGGATGGAAGAAGTTGTCGACCACAACAAAGATGCGAAGCTATCGCGATGGTAAACCCAAAGATGAGGAGCTTTTATTTCGCGAACGAGAAGTTTCTAAAAGAGTTTTATCCAAAACAAAAAATTCGTCTAAATTGGCAAAAAATAGTAAAACAATACGTCCTGTCGAAGGGCGCGGCGAACGCAGTGTCGGTAAAGAAAGTGAAAAACAAGAAAAAATTGCAGACAAATACAGTAAATCCAGTCGACATAAACGGCAAGCCGAAGACGAACTTTACTCTGATAAGCAGAGGCCTAAAAAGGTTTCTGAAGAGCTGACAATTGTTGAGAGTCGACACACTGAGCGAAAATCGTCCGTTTCTTCTCCGAAAAAGGGTAAATATATCGAAGAAGTTTCGGAAAAGGCAAGTCGAAGCTGTCGAGATGTGACAACTCATCGGCGACACTTGAAGTCTACCAAAAATGATGATAACTTAGATAAAGAACACAGAAGACATCATCATAAGAGAAAGCATAGTAAAAAGGATGAATTGGTCGACGATATTAGAGGCAGCGGTAGACGCCATCACCACCGAAGACACTCTTCTTCGCATCATTCGGTATCTAAGAAATCGGGTGCCATTGATATCGATGAAGATTCTCCTCCAATGATGACCGGAACGGCCACTAAAATACTTCGTGATCATTCCTCGTACGCTGAAATAACTCCTCTCGACTCTAAAGAGATATACGCTGAAGGTATAAATTAGAATTATTTGCTTAAAAATATTATTAAATACATTATATAATAGGAGATCGGATAGTAATTAATGTCAACTTTAAACGTGATCAACAGCAGCAAAGCAATGCTAAAAATAGTGAATCAGATGAGAAGATAACACAAGGATCTGACAATAATACAAATGTAGAGATTCAAAGAAGTTCCTCAAAACGAGATGACGTGTACTGGGCTTCACCGCCGCGAGCAATGACCACTACAATCACCCGAATCGAAGACAGTCCATCGACCACATCGAGTGGCACTCGTGAATCTTTAATAAGTAGCGGCAAAATAATAAATGAAAGTAAAACAGAGACATCCGCTACTAGTGTTGAGCTCAATTCTCCTATTACAAACAAAAAGGACAATAAATCTATTGATGAATTGCGGTTTTTGCCGCGAAGTTTACACCAACAGGAAATAAGACCCCAGGCTTTGACTAATAGTGGACACAAGCAATCTTTGCCCATAACAACAACACCGGCTCTCTCAACCATAACAACTACCACTCACGGACCGCATACACCGGAAGGCGATTATTGTGAGGACCAATTTATGCCTACACCCACTCAAGACGAGTCACAGTCGCCGATCAGGTCTCGTTCATCTCCTTCAGTGTCTATGACGGGCTCCAATTCTTCGCCTGCGTTGTCAGTCACAGGTGGAAAAACCGATGAAGTCTATGATCCCGAAGCACCACTTCAGTCACCGGTCGATAATCAACAATCAAAAGCAAACTCAACTTCTCCTCAGAAGAAATCGTCGACAGCTTCACTGCAGCGACACATTTCTCCATCTCATCAAAAAGAACAAACAAAGGCGAGCGTTAAAAAGTCACCCGTATTATCATCGCGTCGACCGTCCCTTTCGTCGTCTACGACTGATTTGCAACAAAATTTATTTTCTCCATCGACTAATAAAGATCAAACTAGTGCACCAAAATCATCGCCGATTAGCAATTCGTCGACGTCTGCGGCGATTCACTATTCGACTCGTCGGTCACCTTTCAAGTCGCCGTCGATTGTTCAACAAAGACAGGTATATATTTAGAATGAAAAATATTTATATTTTTATACGTTGTTGTTGGTCAGCAGTTACAGCCGTCACCACAAAAGGCAGTCGTAAGCGGCACATCACTGATGCCACCGCCGACAATGCCGTCTATAACTCGTTGTCCCACATCTGTATCGTCGAGCATAGCGGTGACGGCGGCCGCCATCGCTTCAATCAATCCAACAAATTTGGCTCAACTTTTACAGATGGCTCAGTCTTTGAAAAATCCTGCCCATCAACAGCAACAGCAAACTCGGCAACAAATGCATCAACAGGTGCATCATCAGCAGCAACAAAGAGTAGCCGCAAATGCCTCGTCAGCTGTCGCTCCCCTCTCGTCGTCATCGTTATTGTCAACGAGTCAACATCAACATCAGTCCCAACAGCCACACCGCCATCATCACCATCATCACCACCAAAATCACGCGCCTACTAATCGTGACCTTAACGAAGTGATAGACATGGACGTGGAGTCTCCCTCTCCTCCGCAGATTACATCATCGACAGCGGCCGCCAGTTCTAACCGAGTTTCGTCTACCACTTCGTCATCGGCCACCACTACTGTGCAGACACTCTGGGATCAGATATTGAAGTCAACGCAAGTGGTGTCAAAGCCGTCAACTAATATAGCATCTATGAAAAGAATGCCTTCGACCTCAACCAACAAAGTTGATCCCAAACGATCTCGAACTGATCACTCAGTGTCAGCGGCGAGTTCGTCGTCGGCTTCTAAGCATCATCAGCACCACCACCACCGCGCTCATCAAGTTGTTAACGTTACTGACAACAAGAAGCTTCAGGTTCACGGCGTCGGCGCCAACGCTAACAGTGCTAATAAATTGGATCAATTGACTGTGTTGGATGACGTGCCCTCTTCTGCAGTTGAGATGGCTGTCAAAGAGAAGGTAAGCATTTCTCTACGCTTTATATTTGTAGCAGTATTTATATTTTTACATATTTTGCATTTGTATTCTAGTTTATCAAAAAACTGAACCGACAGGAGAGAGTCATCGAAGAAGTCAAACTTGTTCTCAAACCTCATTATCAGAAACGACAAGTCAGTAAAGAAGAGTATAAAGAAATTTTGCGAAAGTCTGTGCCTAAGGTTTGTTTTTGTTTTTTAGATAACATAATAAATTGTTAATATTAAATGTTTATTTTTTTGCAGATATGCCACAGCCGTAGCGGCGAAATAAATCCTGTGAAGATTAAATCGCTAATAGAAGGCTATATTAAACGACTTAAATATTTACGCAAAAAGTCGAAAAAATGATATTTTGATTTTCAAATACTACTGTTTATTTCTTTAATAAAAATTTTTTAGTCTATAAATAGATAAATAATTAATAACACATTAGAGATAAAATTTAAATTATTCTGTTTAATTATTATTAATTAATATATAAAATAGTGATTTGAACAGAATTAAGACGAAAGGAAATTAAATTTATAAAATTATGTGTTAATTCCAAAAGTAATTTAATGCTTTGCAATGAAATAAATTGAAACAAAGTAAACCTCTTAAATGCATTGTCATTTTATTTATAATATTATTAATTATTTATTTAGAGTTAAGCAAAAGAAAACCTATCAATTCATTTTTTCAGCTATATTTAATTTAAGTTCTTCAATGCCAAGCATTTTTAATCTGCTTTTGTAATTATCTGTCTATATTAAAATATTTATTTTTTATTATTGTACTTTTAGTTGCTTTACTTGTGTTTTTGCTCTTAATTGATATTTTCAAATGTTCTTTAAATTAAAATTTTGATTTTTTAAAATTAAGTATATATTTATATATTTTTGCTGTTTTATAAGCTTTTTGTTGTTTTATTTCTTACATATAGATATACAAATTTTTATAAGAAGTTGCGAAAATAACAAATATAAAATCAAAATTGATGTTATTATTTAATCCTAAATTGCAAATAATGAATTTATATTTCCATAAATATAGTGTTTGCTTATATAAAGATATTCTGCATAAAACTGAACAAAAAATTAAGTTTATTTAAAATAAATCTTTAAATAACTAACTTCATGTTCGATTTTTTTCTCAAAATTAAAGTATTGTTGAGACTACATTAGAAACTATCGATTGTGATAAAATTAGTTTTACATTAGAAATATTTAGAAAAATTATTTATTTAGAGAATTATGAACATAAATAATTTATGAAATCTAATAATAAGATTTCATGAAGTGGGAAGAGATTAGAAACAAATAAATAATACATGACAGTAAGATTAATGTTTATCGGTAAACATAGGTAAACATTTGGACTAATGATAAGTAAATATACATTGTTTTTCTTCGACGAATTATGATAATTATTTGATATTTATTTCTATCGAAGAGCTAACGAAGCGATCACTTCAATGATCATTTGAAATACTTTTTAAAAAGATTTGTTCACAATTTAATAATGACATTATCAAAGTTATCTTAATTTTAAAATATCATTTGTGATTCGAAACAAATACGATAGCAATTCGATGGCGAATAAGATGTCTATACTTAAATATACTGAATAATAGCGCCACAAATAAGGAGAGACCAGCGATAACGATGAGAACGATTGCATACATTGGCAAATGACAGTCTGTCGAATCTCTCTTATGATCGGAACAGTGGCGCACTTCGGTACTCAACTGAATGGCGTCCATCAAATAGATGATCCTTTTTGATTGCGTGCGACTGCAGGCGTACCCGATTTGGTCGTTGGCCAGCGATTGCACGCAACTCAATGAATCCCAAATAGTGCAGCAAATTTGCTTTCCGTCAGCAGTTTGATTGTCTGATTGCCAATTATTAAAAGACCGGTTAATACATCCGTCGATCTCATCGCTAATATTTTTGGCGCAACTTATATGAATTTTCATAGTTTTTATGCCAATTATTAAGTTTCGATACGCAACGCTAACATCTGATAGATTTTTACTGTTAGTTTTGATATCAAATGAATTAGATTTTAATATTAATATAATTAATATAAAAGGCAATAAATTCAAATTTGTATTAAATTTAAACATTGTTTTAATATTATTAATAACTATTAATTAATATTTAGTGATAAAAAAACACAATACATTGCAAGCTTTGCAGAAATTTTAGACTGAATGAAAGCCATTAAAAACATTACTTTCTGCACACATCATTAATTATTATTATTTCATTTATTATCGAGACATTAAATAAAACGAAATTCTATAAGTTAATGATGACAAAATTAATTCTAATCTAATCTGTAGAGTGTTTAGTATAACATTCAAAACCAGTTGAGAGGTTTAGAGAGTTTAGAGGTATATAAATGCTCTTCAAAGTGATTGCCGATATTTTTATCTGTTCATACTTAAGTTTATTTTGTATAAAGTTCTCATGATTAATATTTATTACAAAATTGTGTAGTGATTAATATTTTGGAGAATTTCTTTACAACATTTTTGAAAACTTACATTTTCCCTCGCTTTAAATTACACTCAATTTAAATGAATTTTAATAAATTTGACGCAAGTAAATGTTCAAAGCATACAAAAGTTGTATAACACAACATACATACATGTAATGCACATAAATTGCAGCCCTCTATTCATTACAGATAATATTGTAAGTAATTTGATTGATAATAAAGTTTGCAATGTAACTGATATTGCCTGTGATTCATTGATGTGCATCATAGACATAGACATTCTAACTTTTAATATGCATATCATTAAATCATTCATTCATTCATCATATATGATGACTAAAGGCGCGACTAAAGTAATGTCAGTCATAACTATATCATAATTTATTAAATAATTGAGTTTAAAATATATTAAAATATACTTATTATATATCAAGATATCTGCTCGATCTTATAGTATAATTTTAAATTAAGTAAAAATGAAGCGCTATAAATAAATTTCACTGTAGAGTTGTAAACAATGTCTCGCGTTTACAATTTGAGTTTAAAGGTTAAGCATTTGTTAGAAAGTGGCGCAACTGATATAGAATTTATTAAAATTATTAAAACAACAGCATTCACATCAACACATTCAACGATTTGGTTAACTCGGCTTTACATCATATCAAATAAATTCCATATCTTTAATAAATTAACATTTTTCTAAAATTGTTAACTTATTTCAGGAATCTTAACGCCAATAATTATCGAATATAATGATTAATTTTAATTCTTTTTCAAAAATATGTTGTGTTTTGTAATTGTGATTATCTGAATAAAATGTAACTTATTTTTCAAAACATTTATCATTGAAAATTTATCGCATATCACTGAAAAAGTAAATCGCGATGTTTGAAAAAATTTGAAAATGAAAAAACCGGTTACTTATTCGATCTAACTTTGATTTTATTTAGTGATTTGTTTCAATTAAGCTTTAAAATTCTATTACTTTAATTAGTAATGATAAGCAGCGGCTTATCTAAAAAAGTTAAAAAATTGAAGTCCATATCAATTCGGTTTATCCATGATATCGACTTATATATCGAAACATCTTTATTTGTAAATTAGAAAATTACAATTTTTAAAATGTAAAAATTTCACAAATCAAATAAAATATTTTATCCGATTCTATAATGAAATTATTCAATACATCAGAAAAATTGCTGGAATTGGAGATTCGAATGCAATTTCAGATTTAGCATCACTTGGATCTTGATTTAGATAATTGTATTACAGTTTGTACTTCGCTTTTACAGTTACAAATCTCTAAATCAATTGTTAACACAGTTTATTGCTGTTCCATACTATTTCTTTATACAAGATTCTGTATCTGTCATATGTCTGTAATACAAATTGTGTAATGCTATGTAATGTTATGTAATGTCATACAAATATAATTGTGTCGTCAATTACTTTATTTTATAAACATTTCTAATGTTCTGCTTTTATCTTCGAATTGAAAATCATAAATAATTTGAATTGAATAAAACATTTAAATTAGTATACAATGTATGAATAATATTATTAATACAATCAAAGGTATACTTTCACTCAATTAAAGCGTAACCCATAGCGACGTTCATGAAAATACAGTTCACGCGAATCACGTGATGCCATGCAAATCATAATAACAAATATTTGCCTATGGTTTGGATGAAAGAGTGACACCAATTGACGGCATATTAGTTGATAATTATGTTATGACTAACAGTACTAACATTTATTTATAAATAAATGGCTCGAAATGTGGCAAATTATGCAAATTTAGATAAAATATGTTGACGTTATGCACATTGTGTTGATTAATATTGGCGTTTGTGTGAAATGAATTGAAGCCAACAGTGATGTGGTTATCGGTGAGCATCGCATTGCTGTCTCTCTCTGTGTCCAACACATGGCAATCGCTTTCCCCGTTAAACGCCATACACTGTCCCACATATGATTACTTTCCACTCAAAATTTTACATCACGTGACGCCCAGAGGTCGGTATTGACTGTCATGAAAGTTGATTCAAATAATGATTTATCACTTAACAGGCAATTCAAGTGCCGGCGTATACACGAAGCACTTGCAGCACAAGACGATCGGCGCGTGCACTCAGTCCTGCTGTCTGTCGCCCGCCTGTCATCTCGTCTTCTTCTACAACCAGTCATGCTTTCATCTGCGCTGTCACTCATCACAGGCCTGTCAACTGATTCGCAGGACTGGACCCAAGTTTGCCCACTCGGACATAGTTTTGGTGCGCTCAGTGGACGACATTTTTAACTCCGCTGACGATTACAGCGAAATGTAAGCCACACTTTATTATCACTTATTTGAATAATTGTCTGTCATAACTCTATTCTTAATTGTTGTTCAGTTACAACGACGGCGACACCGATTACCCGAAACGTCGCCGCGAGGATCGAGTGGTTTCAATCAATTCATCGCCCGATACCACTGTTGATGACGAGGATTATGTGCCGTCTTCTCAAGAAACTCAATCGACATCTCCATCGCTGTTAGTTATTAGTGACACTATTTGCACGATCGGTCTGAACGAGTGTCCCAAATACGAAATGTGTCACTTGACAAACCGACGACGACGTGAAGGAATCTGCATTTGCCGTAAAGGCTATGTAAGGGATGAGCAAAAGCAGTGTCAGCCCGTAGACACCAGACCTACTGAAGTGGTCGTCGACGCTGCCGAAGGAGAGCCTGAATCCAGTTTACACGCCTCAAAGTCTGGCAATATTCAAGTTGACAATAGTCTTATGGATATGAATGTGAGCTCCACTCCCGTATCACTTACTCATCTCGTTGTGTCTGCAGGACCTAATCAGGTATGTTTGTTATCTTATATCAAATTTAAACTTTTTAAGCGTTTAGACTAATTTTAGTGTTCAATTTGGTTTTATATAAAACTAATGTAAAATTAATGTTTTAGACAATTGAATTACCTAAAGACGACGCCACTCTCTCCGTGTTTGTGCTGCCGTCCTCATCGACCTACAAATACGAGTGGCAACTCTTGTCTCATCCGATTACTGGAGACAATGATTTCGGTAATATGCAGGGCTCGAACACCGCGAATTTAAAATTATCACATTTGCGAGCTGGGAATTACACATTCAAAGTCATAGTGACCGGCGATAACGCCATCGGCAGCACTGAAATCAATGTTATTGTATTACCTCCTCGAAGAGTAAATAAGCCACCCGTTGCTGTTATACAACCAGCTAACTCTACTGTTCAGCTCCCAAACAAGGAAACTGTTCTCGACGGCTCTTATTCCACCGATGACGACAAGATTGTTAAATATGAATGGTATTTCTCATTATATTTTAGGTTTTCAAGATTAATCGAGGTATTCTGTTTTTAATCTACAAAGTTCATTGAAAGTTTATAAAGATTTTAAAACTTGTGATATGAGATCGAGTAAAATTGTTTTGATTTTCAGTTAAGTTTTGATCAAAATTCGAGCACAATATATCCCCGTCACTGATTTTATAACTCAGATAATTCATGTTTGTTATCAGTAGCTGTTATTGTAGCTCAATTTTAGCATTTATTGAGCATTTAAGCTCAAGCTTTAAAGTGTTACGAAGCAGATTAACTTATAGATGAAGAATTTTGAACTGCTTCTAAAACAGATGCTTATTTTATAATATTAGATGTTAGATGCTTGAGTTTCAATTTTTTGATACAGTTTTATTATTAGTTATAATTTTATGTTATACTTTGTATTCTTAAGTTTTGTTGATATAAACTCTGATATAAGAGTACAATATTAAAACCTTATTTTTTCTATATTGTAATTATTTGTTTGTGAATTTTATACGAATTAGTTTGCTTTATATTTATACTTATCTATAACAGTCAAATCTTATAATAGTCATTGTATGAATCTTTTTATTTAAAAAATGATTCATCCAGAATCATAATTAATTAATCAGAATTAATTTTATCGATTCTTTCAATTAACAAAGTTAAAGATTATTTAATAAGATATGTGTATTTACTTTAGGCAAGCGATGACTTTGCCGATAGCATACAAGAATCTTCAGCTGCCTTCAAGTCAAACTCTACAGTTGCACGATTTGTTGCCGGGTTTATATCAGCTCAGACTAACTGTTACAGATTCGGATGGCGCTAACAGTTCGACAATAGCCAACATCACAGTGCTGAAGGAAATCGATTATCCTCCTACAGCTAATGCCGGGCCCGATGTTGTCATACATTTGCCGCAGAATGAAGTTACGTTATACGGCAATCAGTCAACTGATGATAAGGTTAGGAAAATAAAGTTTAAATATTAAGATTAATTCAATTTGTTGAACAGGGAATTATGGTGTGGCAGTGGACGAGAGTGCCGGACACTGAAAGCGGTGTTGACTCGACTGCAGTCGATATGGACGGCACGTCCACTCCTATTTTTCATCTGTCAAAGTTGGAAGTTGGTGTCTATAAATTTGTTTTAAAGGTGACCGACACTGCCAACCAGTCGTCGGCGGCCGAAGTTCATGTTTTTGTTAAGCCCGAAAATAATGAGCCTCCAGTGGCCAACGCTGGCGACAGTTTTAAAGTTACGCTTCCGTTAGAACATGATTTAGTTCTTGATGGAAGTCATTCTCACGATGACGTTGGAATAACTAAATGGTTATGGGAGCAGATTAAAGGTTCGTATTATAATTATTAGCAATGTTTTTTATTTACTCACCATTTTATTGCTATTTTATAGGCCCTAAAGAGGTGACTATTGTTGACTCCGATCGCTTTAAGGCTAACATCAGCAAATTATTTCCTGGAGATTATGCTTTTCGGTTAACAGTATGGGACGCTAAAGATGCCAATTCTTCTTCAGAAATCGCCGTTAATGTGATTCAAGCTAAAAATATGCCGCCCATTGCGAACGCCGGCGGCGATAAAATTATTACATTACCCGTTGATGAGGTTTTTCTTTAATTCAAGCGAAATTAGTGTTTAATAAATTAATCTTTTGTTAAGGTTGTTCTTAATGGCAGTAAGTCATCCGATGACGTCGAAATTGTCTCTTATTTATGGGTTCGCACGCCTGAATCGTTGGCTTTTGGGGACATAATCGGAAACTCTTCATATTCGCCTGTATTGAGGCTTTCAAATCTGATTACTGGTCGCTACTTATTTCGACTGACAGTCACTGATGGCCAGGGAGTGAGCGCTTCAGATGTTGCATCACTTATTGTGAAGCCGTCTATTGATATCGTCGACCACATTGAGATTGTCCTTAACTCTGATATTAAGTCATTTACTGTTGATCAGCAGATGAATGTTCTTAAGAGAATAGAGCTGCTCCTCAATGAAGGAGAGTCTATAAAAGTGCAATTAATAAGACTTGACTCCACTACTCATACTCGAAGGTATCAATTTTTATGTTTTTATTTTAAAATATTATGTATTTATTTTTTCAATATAACTCTATTTAGTATTATAAGGTACAGATAATGAGTTTACGATGCAATTAATTTTGTTATTTTTATTTAATCATCTTTTAATCTATAATAGATTTGATTTAATTAATACTTAAATTATTTAATAGATGATAACTTATTCATAAAAGTTGATTGCTATTTAGAGAAAAATATGGAATTTTTAACAAAGTAAAATTATCTACAATTTTAAGAATATTTAATTTAATAACTCAATGTAGATTCTCTTTTAATTTTAGCACTATCTTACAGATTATATGAAAGTTTACGACAATAATTTTAGATTTTTATTACCGTTAATACAATTAGTTTACAAAGAATTGAATACCTTTTTTTACTTTCGTAAAGTAAGCTTTTTAATAAATGTGGAAAAATGTTTAAATATATTATATTGATAATGAAATTACGAAAATATATTTGTGAATATAAAATAGTATTTTATCTTGGTTTATGTAACATTGAGTGGACATAAATTCAGTTATTTATTTTATATTTTTTTATGCCTAATAATAAAAATATGAAAAATGCTAATTTTTTAATTTAAAACAATCTTTAAACATTTTTAACACTTTTTATTTTGTAATAAAATTTAACAATATTTTACTTATATTATATTTGGAAAATAACGAATATATATAAATAATTTCAATACATAAAGAAATACATTACCTGTTTTTTTTCTCATAAAATGTTATTTAAAATTGAGTGAGTCTCTAACGAGGGGTGGAATTTTATGTGCATAATGTTGCAAAAGTTTTAGCATTTGTCTAATTTACTAAAATTCACTTAATTTTTAATGCAATTTAATGAGAGGCAAAACTGTAATACTAAAAACATGTCTCAATTCAATAAACATAAGTTAAATTAATGATTTGATTTATTAGAGTTGTCATGGTTTTTATCGTAATAAATGCCAGCGGGAAACGAATTGCTGGTCGGGATGTTGTTAAGCATTTGAAACAAAAATTAAAAACTGACTCCAGTCTCATCACACCCGAAGTGATATCATTGGAAACGACTAGTAATAAAATTAGCTTAAATAATCTATAATTAAAGTTCAATAATTCAAACAAAATTTCCAATAGTTTGCCAAAACGAGTGTTCGGGTCACGGAACTTGTGATCAGTACACCAAACGATGCCTGTGTGAGGCGTTTTGGATGGAAGATGCTATTCGGCTCTATTTGGGTGACAACGAGAGTAATTGTGGTGAGTATTGCTTTGTTTTCATATATGATTTTATTAAATTGTAAAATTACAAAGAATTATAAAATTGAATCAAATAGATTGGAGCATATTGTACGTCATAGTGATCTCATTTACTGCCGTTACAACATTAACCGCTCTGTTTTGGGCGTGTGTTTGTTGTGTGACAAAACTGAACTCGTCCGGCAAGCGATCGTCCAAATTATCCAGAAATCGTTATCGAAAGTCCAATAGAAATCGTTACACACTGCTTGAGGACGACCCATACGGAAATGATATAACGGCAGTCGATCGCATCGAATTACTCTCAAACAATGTCAAGCAATTAAATTCGGAAACATATTTCAGCGACGAATCCGTTTCTGATACGTTGTTTGATTCCACTGTTCAGCGAAATAATATACTCAATAACAAGTTAAATGCCAATACTAATAGTCAGCAAAAGTTTCATCAAAAGTCGTTAAATGGTTTGGTTAAGGATAACAGAAAAGTTCGCGCCTAATATTGATTTACAATTTTTATCTGCATATCTATTAATTTTATTTATATCAATCTTATCTAATTTAACTCAATTTGGTTATAGTTAGATATGATGTTAATATGTGACTATTAGTTATTCTCATAATTTATTATTTTGTTTGTGTTGAAACAATTTTTGGACTATAATTCCATCAGCAATGAATGATAACATTCCGGGTTTAATGCATTTAAGTTGCACAACATTTTTAAATATTAGTGTCGCTTTTAAAAGTTAAATATTGTGTTTTTAAAATAATGTTTTATTACAGTATTTATGATTAAATATGCAAATTAATTCATATTATACTGTATTTATATTATATTTAATACGTTAATATCAAGTCATTTAATTGTTATGCTGTGATATTTGTTGGATGTTAAACCTATATTAAATGATAAATAAAATTATGATTTGCCAACTGTTTGCCTGAATTATTATTTCATGCTAAATAATCCGAATAATTGATAATTATTAATTAGTTTGACACGAGTAAAGTTTGTTTAGCTTCGATACATCAGTTTTACTTAATCCAATTCGCTGACCGATAGCAACGCCCGATCGAATCGGCACAATAGTCTGTTCGCCATTCTTGGAGAAATCCCGCGAACCGTAATGCATAATCGATGAATAGTCGTATCTTTCGTTGAGATTTTGAATGCGATTCGTGTCATACTTCTCGAAATTGAATGTCATTCTCGGAGCGATATTCTCCCAAATAATCCTCACGTGTTGGTCGCGATCAGTACGACTCTGCTCGTGAAAAAAGCCGCACGCGTGCATCAGCTCGTGCACCACAACGCCAACTGTTTCGCAACCTTTGAATTGCAAATTAAATTATTTATGTTTAATTTCAAGGTTTAATTTTTATTGAAAGAATGATAGAGACCTCGTCCTATAGACACTATTTGCTGTCCTCCTGTAAGACCAACGTTTGAATAACAACCAGTATTTGGTTGGATATATAGATAGTTGAAATCAAAACTTGTCTTTGGTGTAAATCTAATGCATGTCTTGTCGTGATACTCTTGAATGGCTCTGGCAATCACTGCTCGAGATCTGTTGCTATAGTTGTTTGATAACACATACGGAATGCGACCTCTCGGCCAAAGTGCGCGCCGATTGCGAATCGCGTTTCGGTCTAACTGTTATATTCAAATTGAAAATGTGTCTCATAAAAAGTTATGAGTTACCGGATCTATAACCATATCGCCCTCAAAAAGTAATGGATTTGTCATGTAATTCGTTAGGTTTACATTTGGCTCCATATCTTCTACCGTTAATAATTTGGAAAGTTTAAAATCGCTTTCGTTTAATTGATTTGTCATTTCAATATCGAATTCCTGCTATAATATCAAATTTATTATTAGCTTTTTAATTCAATTTTTATTGGTTTAAAACTTATGAAGTATTGAGACATTTTTAAGAAAGAGAAAGTTTATTTTAAATAAATTGCTGATTAAGAATTAAATATATGGTGTCGAAGAATATCTGTTTGATATTTATAAAAATATTTTAAACTAATTTATGAATCTATGAAAAGCTATTAATTTATTCTATAATTATCATAATTAATTAAACTTTAAAATGACTTTTCAATACCATCACGAAATAACTCATCTGGTTTTGAGATGAAGAACTAATGGTTAACAATTAATAAGTTTTGACAGATTCTTTGAAAATTTTATGAAAATTTTTTTTAAAAATTTGGAGAATTTTTTTCAAATATATTCTATTATCTAAATAATCAAAATGTTTTCTTACCTGAATATCCATTAAAGATGCAGAAAAATTGGATCTTTTGTTAAAATTAAAAATTTGTTCGAAATCATTTTCTCGAGTGTCCAAACTATGTTCATCATTAATTAGATAGCATTTTACATTATAAACGAGTAAATTGGATAATGTAAAAGAAAGGATCCAATAAAATGCTATAAACCATTTTATGTTCATTTTGCGAGTGTATAGCAGTAGACACTTGTTTAAAATCAAGTTTTCGAATAAACTGTTCATTAATATATAGCATCTATTTATACTGATATTTGTTTAAATTTTAATTTAATTGATGTAATATCAATATAATCAATAATTACTTGTCACTAAACCCATATACCCTTATTTACATTTGTGAAAGCATGTTAATTCAATTGTTTGATTAAATTATAATAAAGAAATTAATTAATATTTGTTACTATTACTTGATATTAATATTATTGATTAGTTTGTTTCGATTAATCAATTATGATTAATAATCAGTTATGAACATGAACTCAGCTAAGCTCAAGTCTAAACGTCTCAAGTACTAAAGTAAACCATAATAATTTGCCATTAATATTAAAAGTTACTAATAATAAAATCAAGCTTATCATATCATCTTAAACTTTAATTTTAAAAAGATCTGAGAGAGAGAGAGAGAGAGAGAGAGAGAG
>JAQIYA010000501.1:0-19785 GCA_034699355.1 Microtritia minima
GGGCTCAACACGAATAATGTAGACTACGTGGCGAAAGCTATTAATGATACCGTTAACAAATTTCCTGATGCTTAATATTTTAAGATATTAACGAATAGAAATTTAATTCTGATTTAATTTAGATAATAGACAATTTGATTTTAAGTTTTATTGCAATTTTATAGATTTGATTTATGTTGTAATAAAATAAAATTAGTTTAATAAATCTAAACATATACAGTAAAGAATTTATTAGCATTGAGTGCTTGTGTGAAGAATATTATTTGAAACAATTTTTTGTAGATTAAAATTTTTTATTATGTAAAAAATTAAATGAAAGGGCAAAACAATGAATGTTTATATGGTTTCTATCGTTTCACTTATATCTTCTAAATTGTTTTCACACATTTGCTTAGCCTTAAGATAAGCATTAAAATGCGATGGAATTGATTTAAATATTTTGATTTTGCGTTTAATCTGTCCCTTCGACTCCTGATAGTAGTTCTTCTTGTCTCTCACCATAGCCTGAAATTGTCAAACAGCTTATTAATTACTAATCAATGAGTCACTCAAACACATGCCTTATAGTCGTCGCCGTATTTTTCAATCATATATACGCAAAATTGAATGGCATTAACACTGAGTCGAAAGTTCTTCGATTGAGGCTTATCTGCCATTTGTTGCAATTCGTCGACGACTCGTGTTTCGCGTGAGCGCACGACTGGCGCAGTGGTGGACATATCGGCGGACATGTGGTCAGCGGCGAGGTTCGGGTCGTTGGAGAGACCCATGAGTTTGAGGTTCGAGTCCACACTAATGCCTGAATTCCACGCTTTTTTAATCGATTGGCACTCAATCTTGAATTTGTTTAATCGCTTCGCGTTTCTCTTCCTTAACACCGATTTGTGCACAAATTTGTGTGCTTTCGCTTTGCGACGCCTTTTCGAGACCGCATTCGCTTTTCCCATCTTTTAATGCAATTTTATTTGTTTACTAAATTCAATACAATTAAATGCCGACACAAACACATAACATGTGAGAGCCCTCTCTCGACAATACACTGCGCGCACACTCTCTCTTATCAATCATTTGAATGTTTATTTGTCGGTTTATAAATACCGGTATTATTGTTAATATCATAGAAATACAATAAATTAAAATTAACTCTCATTTTAGTTTTTTTACGTTAAATATATTTTTTATGTTTTATCAAAAATTCTTTTATTTATTCTTTTGATTTGTTTTTTCACCCAAAATTTGTTTATTAGAATACCATTTAGAATGATAGTTGAATAATAAATTCCGCAAATTACAGACAATTTGCGCAAATCATTATTTTTCTTAAATTTTATTATTTATTATGGATATTTCATTGTTTGCCACTATTGTATTTAGTAATCTTAAAGCTCTTTTTATTACAATATTTAATACCCAAAATTCCTATAACTGCGACTAAAACTATGACATTTAAAATGACCGAAAACGAAATTGAAGTAAAAAGTAAATAAACAAAATGTAATGTTGATTAAGTCAAAGGGTGTAGTTTTGGTGTAGTTATCATTACTTTCAATAGAAGATAATACTTTAAATAAAATTATGGTAAATATTGTATTAGTAAATACATTGTAAGCCTAACTAATGGTTTGTTGTTAATTGAAAGCGATTCCGATTTTGCGGAGACAACGACTGCGAGGATTGGGTTTTACCTCAAATCGCTTGCTTATCAAAACTGGTATCACTTTAGCTATTCTTTCAATTTTTGTTTTTTATCGGTTATTTCTTTATAGACATCAATCAAAATGAAATTATTATGCAATGAAGTAATGACTGATTTAGTCGACAGTAATATTAATGTAAGTTTTGTTCAATTTTTTTCTTATTCACTAAATGTATGCTTGAATTGATAGTTTGAAAAAATGATAAAATTGACATCAGAGGCGAAATTGGATGCCGAAGACGTTAAGGCGAGTGCGGCCGCTCTGGCCTTCATTTTGAGCAGTTCTGCCAAATTCCATGTGGACTCTGACATGCTTTGCAACGAATTGCAACAATTGGGTCTCCCGAAGGGTAACCCAAACCCATTATCAACTTTTTTATGTGTAATCTTATTTTAATTAGATTATCCTTCCTTACAGAACATAGTTTAGCGCTTTGCAGAGTATATTCAGATAACTTCGATCGTCTTCAAAATGCTTTAAAGCGACAAACCATGACATGTAAGTTAGTTTTGATTTGTTTCGTGTTTAGCACAAAGTGATCACAGTTTTGATTTGATGCGTCCATCAGTTAATTAAACTTTATTTTCATTATCGGTGATATTGCAGTAAATCGACTCAAGAAAATTGAGTGCGAGATTGTGAGTGAATTCACTTCAAACACACACAAAGTGAATGCTCCGACTTTGAAGATCAATCTCGAAACACAATTTCCTCATTTAAATATTTGTAAACATTCGTTTTTTGTCACTAATGATAAATTATCAGCTTTAATATATGGTATGAATTGAAAATTAATTTTTCATAACTTTTATTATTATTTCTAATCATAAATAGAATTAAGACAAGCGCTTCAATCGATGGACGAATTAATTATTTGACTTAAATTCATGACTACCATATCATTATAAGTAGTGAATCAACTTTTGTTGAATTATAAATTTATGACATGATATTCAATAAGTATTTATTTATGTAACTTTTAGAGAACAGAAAATATTATTAATTTTTATAAATATGAAATAAATTAAAAAATTTCTATTTTAAAAAAATTAAAAGTATAACAATGTTTTAATTGTTTGATTATTTTTTAAATGATTTTTTCATTTGTTTAAGAGACATACCAGGAGAGGGAGGGAGGGAGGGAGAGAGAGAGAGAGAGAGAGAGTTTAATGAGCAATTTTGTCTTAATTTTAAAGTGGAAGGAATTTTATTCAAAACTAGTAGTGTTAAAATATTAACATTTTCATTAACCTTTATCCCTTTAGGTCAAACATTTCTTATGCTTTTAACCTTAACTTTAAGTTAAAATATGAGCTTTTAACCCTAGTGTTAGTTTTATTAACCGTAATAAAAATAATCATCACTACTTATAACTTACATAACTCACTGAATAACTGAAGACTGAATAAGTTTTATGTTACACTAGTGTTTTGGTCCGTTTTAACAAACGCGCCAAACTTTAAATCCAAAATTTTTCAAAGCATTAATGCAAAAATAGACGTTTATAAATAGGGATTGAATAATTTGTTTTCGCAGTCATATTTAATTAGAAATTAAAATATCGAAAAAATGCCAGAACTAGTAAATGGATTAAATTGAGACACAATATGCGTTTTGTAGTCATCGATTATGACAAATACCACTTTTGCTAATAAGTATATTACAATAATATTATAAATATATTTTGCATGTTTTGATAAACTAGTGGTAAATATAAGTTAATTAAGTAATGATTAATTAAGTTCATAAATTTAATATAAAAATTTATAAAACATCCATATTTAATATTTAAATTATACAATTATTGAGTATCGTTTTAATAAGAGGCATATAATATATTTAGTAAATAAAAAAGTTAAAATTAAGCCAAATAAACAATTATTGGCAAATAAATCATTTTATTTAAATGACAATTAGACTAAACAAAACCAGATAAGGCATCAAATATTACACAAACTAAAAACAATGAATTGAGCTTTTGAATTACGATAGTTGATCAAAACCGATACAGTATATGTCGTAACAATAATTACATGAATGAGTCAAAAATACAATGCGCGTCATTTACAGGTAATAGATTTGGTGTCGATGACCAAATGCACGTCAAGTCGATTGCCGGCAATTTATGACTAGTAATAAAGATCTGTTGAGTATAGACGAATATAGCAAATGCGGCAAAGATTTCGATTCGATTACAACTCAATTACAGTTGATTACAATTGAATTGCAATTGATTACAACTGAATTACAGTTGAATGACACACTTCACGCGGTAATCGTCGAGAATTACAATCGAATGCACACTTCATCGCTAATCTTGTGGATTATTGCGAAGACAAGACAAGGCGTCTTTGACGGCATGGTATATAATGTTTTTGATCTGCAACTTGTCCTCGTGGTTGGTGTGGGTGTCCGACAGTTGTCTAAACTCCTGAGTCAAGTTGAAACAGTGTGACACGTTTTCTGGCGAAACGAAATCGCCGGCGACTTTAATGCAACTGTTAAGGTTGCGCACCTGATGGGGCGCTCCCGCCGGGATGAATATGGCGTCACCCAAACACTGGCAGATCGCGTAGCCCTCAACGCCGTACTCGTTGAGGAGTCGGTCGCGCAAGAGGTCGTCCAAATACCAGCTCTGGTCGTGAATGGGGTCGTGATGAGGCTCGAGCGTCTCTCCGCGCTCGATCGCTACTTTGTTAAGTAAATCACGTATTTTGTCGGCGTCGCGAGCGTTATAGATGTGCCAAATGGCGCCCACTTTCACCCCCTTCTCACGCACTCGTTTTCTCATTAGTTCATCACAACCACTAGTGTCGACTGCGTTCAGCACTTCCTGCATGCAGTCTTTGTCTTTTTTGTTGCTTTCCTTTGGAATTCCAACGAATATCATCACATTTACGGCATCACTTATATCTAAGTGAAGATTAGTGGTGCCCTTCTCTGGATATAGAGCTGATCCGTAAGCGCTGTACATTTTTGGTCCCAAGTCTGGAATCACAAAACAGTCTGGAAGACGACTCGCTAAGTTAAGCACTCCGTTTCGGTTTGTGTATTCCGGAAGTGGCAGAGAATTCATTAAATCACGATAACGTGTTGGTAATAATTCACTAAATTCTTCATCCGGCGGCCAATCTTTAAGTTTTAATAGCATGTAATCATTGTTTTTATCACGAATCCTGTTTTGTAAATTTTCAAAGCCATCCCAAAACTTTCTCATTGGCTGTTTGGCCAAAATATCGCCATTTCTACAATTAACCAAATCGTTTTTAACGTGACCAAAATCTCGACTGAAAGAGTCGGGATGCCATAAATTTTGATTTAGGTATTTATGATTATCCTTAACCATAACGGGCTATAATAGAAATATAGCAATTAGAAATTATTAGTAATTAAGTCTAATTTTGTTATTTTTGATTTTAAGACATTAATTAATTCACATTTAATTAGACAAAAATTCAGCAATTGCTTATTAATTAATGAATCTTTTTCTCAGCTCAAATTAAAATTTTGAGCTCTAAAAATTAATAAATAGAGTTTATCTTATTTTTATATTATAATCACTCAAATTTTTATTTTAAACATAGGTTTGCACGGAATAATTTAGGTTTTTATATAGAAATAAAGGCTAAATAAAAATAAATTTAAGTTAATTAGTTAATATTATAAATTATTTTAAATTTAATTTTAATTTTAAATTTATGTGTTAAATTTTCTGTATAGGTTTTAAAATTTTATTTGTGAAAATTAGTCAAAAAACAGGTTTGAACAGGTTTGCGGTTAACCAAATTACAATTATAATAATAAAGGCATGAAAAATTGTTATAAATTGTTTATTAAAAAATTATAATTTTAAATACTGTAAAATTTAATTAGGGATGACGTAAATTATTTAAATAATTGAAAGATATTTTCGACTCCAGCTCTTTAAGGCTTTAATGAGAGATTTATTGCATTTTTTACATTAACTTTAATACACTTTGCAACTTTCTAGACTAACTATTCGAGCAAAAATTGATTTCTCATTAAAAGCACACACTCTTTTGGCTTATTTTTACAATTATTAATATTAATGTCTTCAATTTTAATCTTTTGTGTTTTTATTTTATTTTCAATCCCTCATACAATCTCGACATAAAGTTCTCACTAAATTTTATGCAATATTTGATATGTTAAGCACTCTTTGACTTCATTTGTGTTTTTATTTTTAAGGGAGAATAAGTTTTCTCAATTTATGTGATCTACATTCAGACTCAACTTCCTCTGACAGAAAATAGTCAGTCTGAGAGGCAGGTGACCGCAAAAATAATTGCCACTTTTCATGTTAGACATTAAGGCCAAAATATGCTGACAAATGCTGTGTTTATAATGTAAGCTTATAAAACAGGATTGCTAGATATTTTTAAGCGACAATAAAAAATAGTTTATTAATGAAAAAACTGTCATTTATAACTGAATATTACAACTTTGATCTTAAATAATATTTTATTCTGTATTTTTGTTCGACATATAATTTAAGCGACAATAATTATTAAATAAAGTTTTCTAAATAATTTAAAATTGGCCTAAAAATATCTAGCATATAGCAAAAATATAACTTACGACATTATAAATTCACAATTTCTGTGAATATATTTTTGAGCAGTAAGAGAGAACAAAATATATGTAATAAGTTAAACCAATAGTTTGTTTATTTTTATTATTGAATAACTTTTTAAAAAAACTTAATGCTCTCAACAATTAAATACAACCTTTGACTATGATTACTGAAAGAAATCGAAACACTCGTGTCTGCAATTGGCAGGCATCGAATATATTCACTCAAATTGTTAATTTAAAAAATCGTTATAGAGTTTTATAGCAATTTTAAAACAATTATTAACATAATTGTCTTAATTAAATTTATACTCTCATAATTAGTTATAAAATGCGTTTTGTATAAGTTAATTCAAAATAAGTTTGCACTTTTTACCTAATTTGTGACAATTTTTTGCATACCTGTAATTAAAATAGTGAGCATAAACTTGTTGGTGTACTATTAAATATATACAACATATGGCAAGTCATTATTATTTGATTGCCAAAAGCTTTAATTGGAAAAGTATAGCATGAATTACACAATTTTCTTAACTAAGATTTTAAATTATAGTTAATTTTGATATTTTAGGATTGAATAAAAAGATTAAATTAAGAGGTATTTTAAAAGAAAAAATAATTTACCAAATCTATATATTTATTTTAAATCAAATCATCATAAAGTTTTAATGCATAATGTAAACGAAAAATTTTAATATATTGACTGTGTATATATTGAATTAAATTTTCATTATCTGCAAATTATAAAATTTTTAGTTTTAATTTTAATAAATTGTATATTAAAAATATATAATAACATAAAAGTGCAATTTATTTTTGAATACGCTATCGACTGACAGATTAGAGTACACATTGACAGACATTGGGATTATTTATGTCAACCAAATTAATTTGAAAGAATAATAAATAAGCAATTTTATCATAATTTACAATCTTCTAATTATGTCATTTTAATTTTTAATTATATTCAAATAGTTTGTTTTTATCTAAAACGACATTATCTAATAAAGCTCAATAAAAATTTTATGAAAGCAAAACAAAAATGATTAAAGTAATGATATAACGTTCAAAAATAAAATGATATAATGTTAGGTTTATAAATAAAACATTTAAAATAGCATAGAGAGTGCGCATATAACGAGAGCGTCATAAAAAGAACTAACCTGTCCACGAATCCATTGTTCTTGAAATATACATTTATTATTGTTGTTTTTCGGGTCGTGAAGGACGAGTAACCTTCCGCAGCAAAACCAACTGTGAGGGATATTAGGATAAAGTTTTTTGGTCTCTTCTAATGTTCGGCTAATGATTGGCAAAGGATCGGCTTCTTTACGGAGAGGAACATAACGTCGCATGAAATGCTGCAATTCTATGTGTTCTTTCTTCACTTCATTATCATCTTTTGTCTCCACTTCTAGTTTACACTCGTTAGCATTGCTTTTCTTCGATGAAACGAGAGTGGAATCGCTTTGTGGCGAACCATTAGATTTGGTATCTTTTGCACACTTAGAAGTCGACCCCATAAGCAGTTCACGCAAAGTCGAATGTTTGTTGTCGTCGTCCTCTTTTACATCATTAATATTTTCGCTTTCTTTTTCAGTTTTAGTATTATTTTTGCTTTTGATATCATTTTCCTCTTTGATAACTGACGATTTGGTTATCAATTTCTCAGAAGTGAGAGCAACATCAACAAAGAAACTGAGGGGAGAGTTAGCGCTCTCCGAGTTATAGCCTGATAGTGATTCTGCTTCTTGTTTGATAATAGCAACCGTGCCGTTCATCGATTTCCAGCTTTTACTATTATTTTCATTGACGCCATTCATTTGTTTATTCTCAATCTTAACAACGCTCAACACTTGCTTTGTATAACCATTAGATTTTTTGGTAGAAAGCGAAACACAACTACAATTGGAAGGAATGCTCCATTTAGTGCGAATGCTATGCAACATACGACCAACACTGGAAAGCGCTGACGCAGCGATAATTTGAGTGACCTCAAGCTTTTGCGGCTCGTGTTGTTGCCGATTATTGCATAGCAACCATTGAAATCCGTCTCTATCTTTCGCTGGACACGCTTCCTCTTTGATTGAACCTACTTTTCTAGCCTTATAACAATCAATACACACAACAAAACCACACTTATCGCAAACCCAATGTATATTAAATAATGTTGTCTCACAGACGTCACACATTTCTCTAACTCCTTGAACCACTCGCTTCCAAGTAATTGTCTTATTGCAAGAACCCATATGTAGTAGTTGTGCCTCTTTTTCTTGTTTAACTAAATCGCAAAATTGGTCGCCGACGTGAGTGATTAAAAATTTAGCCGTTTCCACATCCAAATCGCTCGGAGGCTCTTCACTTGGTAGCCATAATTTTAAATCTTCTTCAGACGCGTCCTGAGGCTGCGAGAAACCAGCGATAGAGAGAACATTACTCTTATACGCCAATTTTCGATAGTCATAAAATCGGCAGAAAATAGTTGGCTTTCTGTTTCTTTGCGTTGGAGTCATACGACATTCGCGACATTTCTGAAGCTTCGGCGCCACATCGACACACGAGCCTCCCTGAAGAAATGGCGATCCAGATTTCTTTAGCTCAGCAATCGCTGACGGATCTGATTTTCCTTTCGGCAGTTTCTTTTTAAATGTGATCGACGAATCTTTCGATGTTTTGTCTTTTTCGTCATTCTTTACTGCTTTCGGTTTACGGCCTCTTCTTGGAGGAGATTTGGAAGAGTCCTTTTCAGCTTCTTTTTTGTCTTTTTTCTTTTTGTCCTCATTTTCTTTTCCAACTTTTATATTTTCTTCAGTTTTGGAGTTATCCTGAATTGCTTTTCTCTTTTTCGTGTCTTTATCTTTAATTTGCGGATTAATTCTCTTCCTATTGTTAACTCCACTTCTGCTTTGAGGCTTTCTTTTCGAACTCTTCGATGAAGAATTGATTTCTTGTTCTGTTTCCGAAGCGGAACTCGTTTCGTCGTCTTCACTACACTCATTCGTAAGTTCTTTATCCGTTTTAAGCACTTCTTCATCAACAACTAAATCATTAATTTTTGATTCACCCTCTTTAGAAATGTCAGGTGTATTACTATGCAAAGCATTATTGGCATCCAATGTGGAGACACTCGAAACTGACCCAATTTTGTCTTCATCAGAATGTCTCTGAAGCCACGCCTTTTTCAATTTCGGATGAAAAGAACTCATTGAATTGTTGGCAGTATTGGTCGAATTGGCTGAAACTGGTGTGTTAACAGTTTTTGTACTAACATTATCTTCAACAGATAATTTGTCGTCCATTTGGTCATTATCTATATTTACATTTTTGGATGTATTAGATATTGGCTTCTGGTGTTTATAAATAAAATTCTCTTCTAGACTAATATTGAGTTCGTTAGAACTCTCATTGGACTCATTTGAAGGACTGATCATTTTTGATGAGGCATCACGAATCACTTCAGATGTTTCACAACTAATCATTTGCTTTATTGAAGCGTTACAATTGTTAGGCAACGCTTCAATCAGATGTTCTTCACTTTCCGCATTCTGTGTCAATACAGACATTTGTGATAATGGGGTCTCAATAATTCTTTGTTTTTTGCTCAACGAAATAGTGGCCGTCTCTCCAACAGATTTTCGCTTCACATTAGAATTTTGAACATTTAATGAATGAATTCCCGAGTGTGCGAGCGGTGGTGTGGCGTGAGATAATGAAACCGATGGACTCACGGCTATCATTCCAGGCGGAGGTCCATATGGAGACTGAGGAATAGGCACCGAAGCTATTCGTGGCGAGTGTGGCGAAGACGGCGTTCTGTGAAATAGGGACATATTTCGATCTTGAGTTGCATTCATGTGCTGGTGAGGCGACATTTTCGCAACTCTATTCATGTCTGCGTACGGAGATATTGGAGCCGAAGATTCATTTGAAGAGCAAATTTTTACATTTGCAATATTATGTGAATATTTTTGAGAAGGCATTACGTTTGTTGGTATTTGTGAATCACCATAATATTGAATACTGTTTTGCCTATTAATTGGTATTTCTTCCAATACTAAAATTTAATTAAAAAAACATTAGCATATAAAACAATTAATTAATTTGAAGTAATAATTTTCTACATAATTGCTTAAATACAATAAAATTAAATTATATAAAACTAATTTTAAATTTAAACAATGTGTAAATATAGAATATTGGTAATTATTAATTAATTTTAAGTAAAAGATAATTATTTTTAAATTTCATCCGTAGGCAATGCCATGAATACTTCTCACAAAATTACAATTGTAATAAAATTTCTTTAAAAATAAATCTATGTCCACAAAAATTCTGCGAATACAGTCTGATTTTTTCTATTTAAAAAGTTAATTATAATATTAATTATATAATAGTATAAATTAATATTGGATTGGAATAATGCATAATTTTAAAATAGAAGAAAAACTAACATATCTCGCAGTTAAATCTTACAAAAAAATAAAGATAAATGATATGCAAAAACCAGAATCGCCTACATATAAACTGAAATTACACGGCACTAAGAAACAGTTGATTAACTTAAAAATTAAAACTTTTAGACCTATTAAATTAGGAAAAATGATGAGACATAATGAGTGCGCTGAACTAAAATCTGCAGAATTAAAGGGGCATAATATGTTCAAGTTTGTCAATTGATAGTTGAAGCTTGCAATTAAATAACACCACCATTGGTTTATAAGAGCTCAACTTAATTATAAAAACAATGAAATACAAGACCATTGACTGCGATTCTAATGTAGAAGACATAAGTATAAGGAACTGATTATAAAAATTTAGAAACTTATCAAAAATTTCTTGAGACACTTCAAACTAATACTGATAGTGAATTTGATGACTGATAAATATATGCAAGTATAACAACTACATGCGTGTATAACCGCTGAGTAGAAGTTTTGATAAATTATATATTTTTATAGCTAATCCCAGTATTATTAAGAAATTAGAGTATATAAATAAATGAAACACAAAACCAGCAGACGATTCATTATTATTTCAAATATTAGCCATTTTTTCAGTTTCATAAGGGGATAATTATATAAATTTAAACTCAGTTATAAACACATTTATTAACATTAATAGCGCTTATAATGAATTGTAAAATTATAATTAAAAGTGGCAAATCAGAAGAACAATGGCTAAAAGATTATTTTGATTATTTTATGATTACAATATTTATTATTATTATTATTGTATATCAAAATTATCACTTTCCACAAATATTAAGAACTTAATTTAATTTAAACTAAACACAGGGTCACTCTTAAGCTGATAATAAGCACTGTAAAATTTTTTTTGCAAAAAGACATGTTATTGAAACAGGCTTTTCTACGAAACACCTTTTGTTTACATCTGATTTTGAGTAGCATAAGATAAAAAAATTTTACTCTAATATAATAAATTTTATTTGTATCCTGTAATTATTAGAATTATCTTGATTTAAAATTAAAACTATTATTTAATTTGATAGTTATATCCCAATTGAAAATTAATTTTTTTTTTGAAATACAGCATTCATTTAATGCTTACATAAAAGCCTGCATTGAAAGGTTTAGATTTTGCAAAATAAATATTTCACTTTTATAATTGCTCTAATAATTGCATTATTTATAAATTATTATATAAAGTATTTTTATTTATATTTATTGCATTTCTTTAATATTATGTTTTTTTTAAAATTAACTAACATTTGTCAGAATATAATAAAACTATTCTATATAGAAAAATAAAATTTTATTTAATTGTTGTCATATTTATTCAGCTGACATTGAAGTATATTATTAAATGTTTGAAATCTCTTATTAATGATTTCGCATATTTACTTAAATTCACAATCATATAAATATCACAAATTTATATCAAATAATCATTTCTAAATTCATGGTCAATATTTGCTAAGATTATGTTTATGCTTATTCAATAAATCTAAGATGATATAACTTTAGAATATTATTCAACAATAAGTTATCAAATATAACAAATTCAATTGTTTAAATAAATTCATTTACTCATTAAATTTAAAATAATTTAATTCAATCAAGTAGTAAACAAGAATAACCATTAAATTGGTGGCATAATTATGATACGCTCGTCAGTTAAATATGTTATCTATTTTAAACATGTACTTCAATAAAATTAGAAATTCTAAAATATGGAAGAATAAAACTCTAAACGAAAATCTTTTTTAAGCTCAACATATATTAAATTTATGAAATGAAATATAGCATTAGTTACTTTTATTTATTGTCTACTAAATATTTTATTTTAAAATATATCTGATAAAAGAAATATAAAAATTTATTATTATTTAAGAAATTTGTTATGTAATCTAAATTAAATATAAGTTGTAAAATGTAAAAAAAATAGTCAATATTATGTTTGATAGAAAATTGTAAAAAAGGGACGCTTTTTATGAGTGCGTAAATTGTGAAATATATCGAACTTATTTATAAATTTTGTTATAATATGTTAAAAAATTAAAATCTTTTTATTTTAAAGAAATAAATTTTGATTACTTATTTAATTTATAATGATTTTTATTCTTAATGTTCTTAATTTTATACCCAAATTTTTTAATTTGAATTTTTTGTCACTTTACTCCTTTCTATCTAAATATGGAACGTCTCTTAATAAATAAAGTGTTTGAACACACTTTAATAAGTTTTTCAAAAATCATAAAAAGAGTCAATTGAATAATTCAGGATTCAAAAACAAATAAATCGGCAAAACATTTTTTAAAGGAGTTGTATAGATAATGAATAATAAAGAATTTTCAGAAAAAATTTTGCTGATAATTCAAAAAAAAAAAGAAAAATAAAGGACAAGTTTTTTGATAGAATTAAAAAATGCGATAAATTAGAACGAACTAAAAAAGTGCATAAACACCAGTTTATGTACGATTGAATAAACACGTATTTTAGAGAAAATATAGACCAACGATTAGGACGAAACTTGAATCCATTAGCGTTTATTTTATAAATCTAGCAAATCTATATATTATTGATTAAAAAAATATATTTTCCAAACAACCAACAAAATTGCAACACAAATCCAATGTATTTAGGATTACATTTAACTTTATCACTCAAGATCTCGCCTTCAACTTTCAGACCTTGACTAACAATAATTATAAATATAATGAGTATCAAGAATTTTAATATCTGATAAAAATTGTATATATTTCAAAGCATATGATGTAAAAAAACACTTTTATGTTTCTTATTATTAATAATTTATTGATAATAAAAAATATCTAAAGCAAACTATTTAGAATAAGTATTATTTGATAAATGCTATAAACGCGAATGGAAATTAAATTTTTGATTTAATCCAAAAAATTATCTCTTATTACTAACATTCCTCACAGACATTCTCGGTTTGGAAAGTAAAGTAAATATATGAATGACACGTTGAATGTTATAAAATCAAATTATTTCATTCTTAAAACTATAAAATAAAAATGCTACTCATTTTTATAATTGAGTGTAATCAAGCAAATATTAGTTCGGCGGAAAAGTTATGCCATATTATTCTTAAAAGCTTATAATAAAATTAAACCTATGAGAATTTTAATTGTAATAAAAATTAAGCTTAACTTATAAATAATATAAATATCAAATGTCCATTTTTATAATTTATAATAAATAAACAGTCTCTAACTTTTGCCAACAAACTGATTCAGTATTGATGTGACTGATGATGAAAGTGATTCACTTTCTAAAGCTCTCAGGATTTAATTATATTAAATCAAATTAACTTTTAAAATAAATGTTTAATCATAAGATAAACAAATTTCAAAGTCTAAAAACGATTTGAAAACAAAAAAGTTTCACGGTTTTACTAAACTTAATTTGATAGAATTATTTATTAAACCGTATGTGTTGAATAGCAATATTTAATAAAGTATTAAATCAACAAATATCTAATCTGATATAGTGATGGTGTTAGACATGCAAGACATGAAAGCAAAGCGCACTTACATTGAGCCCGAACGTTAGCATTCCTAATAGGAATGCCGCTTATAATACCAGGACCAGGTCTTGTAAATAATTGAGGGCTTTGTGGCTGCGATAACGAAGCGTTTGAAGGTTTGGGCTGAGGCTTAGCGATAACTGATGTAATGGATGACGTAGTGGTTGTCGGCTGCGTTGTAGACGAGGCAGTATATAACGGATTCGGTACTAATCCCTGTTGTATTAAACTTATGCAATAACCAGATGAGACGTTTGATGATGATCTCGATTGTAAGTTAGTATTTGGCGATTGTGGCTGCACTTCCATTTGTGATTTGCTTATATTGTTACTATAAGGCGATTTGCATTTGCTATCAATTTTCACTAGATTTTGTGGCTGATCTTGTAGTGACGAATAAGTAGCTGATAATTGATTCTGCGATATACTGGCATTCATGTGTGGCGTCGCCGATCGAGAGCTCGAGTTTTGATGCGCTGGCGGAGCACTGGTTGTGGTGTAGTCATACGACTTGAGAGCACTCGCTTGACTTGTATGACTTCTGTGGTATAATGGGCTCATTCGCTCGTTCATCCTCTCGTTCATTCTCTCCTGAACAACCATTTTCGCTTGTTTTTGTTTTGGTGACAAAGATGGCGGCCTTCCAATTGGAGTATTATTTCTGCCACTAGGAGTGAGTGCCCGATCGATCATCTTTGGTGACTCTCTTTTGTCGACACTATGAGCTGCTGGTGGAACTTTAGATACGTTTGGAGGTAAATGTGGAGCGAGCGATATGCCAGTGTTAAGTCGATTATTTTCCTTCAACTGGGCGGGAGTCATAAAACTAAGTCTAGCGGGTTGATAGCCATAAATATTAAACTCTGGTTTGGCACTACGTTGTGGATTCATTGAATGATGCTTCGAGGTATCCATCATTGGACTAGTCATCGAAGGCTTAGATGATGGACCGTTTACTATTGTCGGCTGATAGTAGACTATTTCGTTAGTTTTATGCTTATGACCTTCAAGTGAACTTAAATGACTTTGTTGTTGATGCGATTGTTGCTGCTGGTGGTGATGCATGTACGCCATCCACCTTTCAGTATCGTGCGATTGCTTCATGTCTGCCATCGAATGGTCTTTATTAAGCCTCTCTCGATCATAATCGCGTGTGGAAAACGACACATTTGGCTTAATTGCTTGAATTTGCTGTTGTGTTTGAGGTATAATAGGACTCTGGCGTGTATTTGATTGTGATTTAGTTAACGGAAGGCTAGATATAGGACTCCATCCAATCGATTTCTAATTATCAACAAATTACGCAACAATTAACGATAAAAATAACATAAAATGAATTCAATATAAATAACTTACTTTTTGTTGTGCTAATCGTAATGATTCTTCAAAGTGTTGCTGAACAGCCTCTCGTTGTTCTCGTTGTTTATCTAATAATTCCAGACGTAATCTCTCTTTTTCTATCATTTCTTTGCTTTCCTTATCTGTTTTTATTTGTTTTTCCTTATCTTCACGCCTTTCCCTAAAATATTTATATAGAGTAAGTATAGCTCTTTCAATTAATTAAAAAACAAGTTGCTTTTATGGTTGGCGTGATTATAAAGATGAATGCTGTTTACAATACATACTGTTTGAAAATTTGTGTACAAGTATAAGAGCATAACTAACATAAGACTAACCTTTCAATTCTAATTCCTTGTTGTTTATCACTTTCGTGATGAAGCATTTGAGCTCGAATTGGCTCAGCAAACACTCCCCACGTCGAAGGCATTTGAGAAATATGCGAAAAGTTTTTTTGCTGCCAAAGCACATCGATTGGCTGTGGCATCGATTGATTATAAGCGGACACAATAGGGTGTCCCTGCATTATTTGGCGATAGATTTGTTGGTCGACTGCGTTTGAATGCGCATGTTGTCCAGCACTCATTTTATGTGATGGCGGAGCATGTAATGCTGGCGATGATAACTTGTATTGAGCGGCCATAGAAGAAGCTGTGGTCGGCGGAAGAATCGATGCCTGCGATGTCCTCACTTGTGGCGTGGCTGGCAATCGCGCAAATGCCGGCACGTTAGTGGCGGCATGTGGTTGGCTGTGTTGGGCATGTTGTTGGGCCGATGGGTTGCTGGCTGTTGTTGTTGTTGTGGAAGTCACAGACGAATGCATGAGACCGTGTTGTTGCGAGTCTATGTGTCTAATGATTTGCTTGTTCGCCAAAACTGGATCTCTATACACAGTTATGGGCTCGTGACGGTCTAAAGCAAGAGAAAGATTGTTTGATTTTAAGTCATTCAACTCGCTTTGCAACGTTTTGCTAGCGTCCACTTTTATTTCACTGACAGCTAACGAATTGCTATCTTCAACTTTATTTTCATTAGCAATAGCAACAATATCTTGAGGCGTAGAAAACGTTTCTAATTTGGTATCATTAGGTCGTGTTATATTTGATTGTTCGTCTACAGAACACATTGTTGGCACCATTTGAGATGCATTACAATCTGATCGACTCTCAATTTGATCCGATCTTTCACTATTAATTTGATTACTGTTAACCATATGTAAATCAAATGCTTCTCCACTTTCTAATTTGACAAAACTACAACTCACTCGAGTATTACTCAATTACTGAATTACAATTACTTTAATTCAAACTGATTTTATATTTGATATCACAGTACAAGTAGATTTAACACAACTACCGACTAAAACATGTAATGAGTCGAACACAAATCTGCAAAAGTATTTTCACTATTATTATTGCCTTTATTAATGTCAAATATTATGTTAACACATTTTAATTCATAGTCCTTGACCTCATTCACATTGGAAGTAATATCTGAATTAACTTCAACTCAATGATTGCATCACTTCCACTATAACTGTCTTGAGTTGTTTGTGATCATATCGATTGTGGCGCTCATCTTCTCTTACTTAGATTTGATTATTCGCTAATAAAACATTCATTGATAGTCTCGATTGATTTTTAGTCGCTTTATTATGACGTTTGATAACTATATGGAAGAACTAGCGTTTGCTTGTGTTGGCGTCAGTACTGAACAATGTATGGTTTGATGACCTTTTCTACTTATACCAATCTAATTGTATTTGTTTCCTTAGCACTGTTTTTTGTTTAATCCGCTTCACAACGTTATGTATTATATTTGCACAATTGTTGCTTTCTATGGCTGGACTGACAGCTGCGCTGCAAAATTAATATTTTTATATACGATATACTCTTTACACTATACATAAAATGTACGTTAAATGTTATTTACTAGAAATCACTCAAATATTACAAATGTGAACAATTTTATGTAAAAGAAATCAATAACAGTGCACTACTTTGCCAACACTTTTTGTTTGACTCGTCAGCTATCAATGAACGCGTTTATTGAAATATCTTGAATAAGAGCCAAACTGTCGCTTCAAAATAATTGCGATAAACCCTTCATTTCTGATCAAAACATGATTATTAAACACTGAAATCATCAAATGTTTCACTTAAAGATAATTCATGAAATATAAATAAAACAAGTCATTTCATTTCATTAGGTTTGCTCAACAAATTGCTGCCATTTATTTGAATAATCAAAAGTCGCTTTACATCGAAAAATCAATAAAGTGGTAGCGCTAACACTGAAGGTCTCGCATCAATGGCTTAATAAATTTATTGCTTTATTCGCGTAAATTAAGTTTTGAACACAATAAGATAAACAAAGTTGAATATTTTGTTATCAGTGCGGACCAATTCAATTCAATTCATAGTCTCTATCATAGTGTTATCATAAGGCAGTAATGAATGCGAATAATTGATGAGTTTATCATTATTATACAAACACCCACTGAAGTCTATAAAATCAAGTTAATAAAATATATGTATCTCATCCGAGAGATGCTGACCTTATTTAATGGTGGTGTTTGCTAACTAAACGCTGCCACAAAAAGTGTGCTCAAAAGTCGAAGCAAATGCTTGCCTGCAGCAGATATTTGGTAGTGAAGTAGTGGTTTGCTAGTGGTTTGCTTGTCATTTAGAAATATAGCTAAATAAAACTGATTTGCACTACTGTTGTACGCTAAGTGTAACACTTTTCTCGACTCATTATTGAGTTGACTCGCAAGCATTTAACACTCAAAACCATTCACATCGAAATATAT
Organism: Microtritia minima; assembly: GCA_034699355.1. Classification (NCBI taxonomy): domain Eukaryota; kingdom Metazoa; phylum Arthropoda; class Arachnida; order Sarcoptiformes; family Euphthiracaridae; genus Microtritia; species Microtritia minima. The sequence continues at coordinate 18,451 of JAQIYA010000501.1, forward strand.
ATAGAAATGTCGTGTCTCGCAAAAACTCGAATCAACAAAACTATATTTAAAACCAGTTATCAACAAAAAATGATTCCACCTTTAAAATGATTGTTAATCATAAAACTCAAAGCAGTAAAACAAAAAGTGTTTTGTCGACGGTTAATATGAAAAATATTTTTATAGTTACAAAACTTGTACTGATAAGCAGTGCCCTTAAAGATCACAAGTCTAACACGTAAGTCTATTTAGCAGAGTTGGGAATAAAAATAAAATAATGCATTAACATTAGCATCAAGTTTTCGTCTTCCCGTTTCACAACTCGATGAGCGATTTGCATACCTGTTCGCCTACATTACCGATGCATCAAAAATAGATTTTCATATTTTGCGTTTAATTACTAGATCTGATAAATTTTTGATAACTTTTCTCTCCATTTATTAGTGTCGAGCGAACTGCAATCAAAATATTATATTTATATAAATAGTAGAAGCAAAATATAACTATTTAACTCTTCGCTCGTATATTATTATTAATTGCGAGCTTTCAATGATAAGCAAAGTCAACAATACATGTATAGAGAGGCGGATGTAATGCAGGCCTAATAAGTTACTTTGCTTATTGCTAACTGATAAGATTACGGCCATAAAACAGTAAATGTACGCTTAAATCACAAATTCATTCAATTGAATAATATTGGACTTAACTAAGGAAACAACAATTGACTATAAATAAAAAAAGTGATGTAGTGTTAGAGAAGAGCGTATGAGCTCTTTGTCCTACGATGTCCTACATTAAGGCGATGGCACTGCAACACAACATGATTTCAAGCAAAATAAAGTGAAATCATATATAGCGAGTGTAAAAACTATACAATAAGTGCACTCAAGTGTTGAAAATAAATTCACAACTCAATGACCTTGGATTGAATCACTGCATTGAATAGCATTGAATGCATTTCACAGCATTTCGTAGCATTCCTTTGCCGCTACTTTAATGAAAGGTTTGAAAGCTTTCAAAGCTTTAACACTCAATACTTTTAGACCTCAAATAATTGCATTTTTTTATTGCAAATTATGATGAGTTAAAGATACGGATAATTGCTTATTAAACCAATAAACTTAGAAAAATAAGAAGTACGTCACTTCTAGATAAACAACAATATAAGTAGACTTTGACTAAGCATATGTAATCATTGAAATGGTTATCTAATGATTGATTCAATTGAATTACTGGCTCAACGCGTACTGCTTATCACAGATTTGCTTAAATGTTTTAAATGTTAGAAATGTTGCAAACTTTGCTTCAAAGCGAGTCAAATGCGAAATTCGCTGAAATACCTGCGAAACGCATTTA
>JAQIYA010000502.1:0-19769 GCA_034699355.1 Microtritia minima
AAATTTTTGCTATATTGATAATTTTGATATGTCATGTTATACTTAGGGATCTTCATTTTCTGTCAGCTCAAAATATTGAATTTCGGCGGTAAAATTCGGTCACATGAAAATAATTTAACAAATTTATGATCAAAATGTGTTTTTTTTTATTAAAAATTAAGCTTTTCTTCGACATCTCCATTATGATACATAATCATTACAATTGCTAAATTATTCATATTTAATTTACATAGGTTTGAAATATTGAATATTGCGAAGTTTACAAAATAGTTATCTAAAGAATGTATCTATTTATTGTTTGCTTTAAAAAGTTTCATTTTTAATCCTATGAAAAAGCAAATACTCAACTTTTATAAAACTTATTTTCGGTCAAATTCGGTAAGTTTCTACATCTGACCGAAATTATTTTTTCGAATTCGGCGGTTAAATTCAGTCAAATTCTGTTACTGACAGAAAAGGAAAATTCCTAGTTATACTACTTATACAGTATACAGTGTTTTTCCAGTATAACATATCAGAATTATAATTTTATCAAGGTTATCAGCAATAAATTACTTAATAATAACAATACATGCGTATATAAGATTAATTTATTTTTATGTTTAATCGTCATAAATTTATGATGATTTATAATTTTTTATTTATAAATATATATATTATATTATTTTTAGGATGTAAGACTTAGTTCGGCGTACGTCTTGCGCTTAGAAGATCTCACTGCCGATATGCACAAAAAAATTAAATCGTTGGCACTCATTGAACTGACAACTGTTCTGGATATGTATGATCTTGAATACGAAAAGGTTAAACGAAGAAGAATTTGGAAAAGAATTAAAAGTATAATTATTTTAGTATTTATTATAATTATTATAATATTATATTAAAGTGAATTTGAATTTGATACAATTTTTATTAATTTTTAGGGAGAATTTTCTCTCTTATATAATTCATCTATTATATACTAATATAATTTCAAACTACCAAAATGTTTACTTGAATTAAATTTTCCTCACCGAAACCCATATTTGACCCTTTTTGACTTTTTATCAGGTCATATAAAATTTGTAACATTTATGAACTTAACCATATATTAAACATGAAATATATGCAATTAATAACAAGCAAAACTATAAAACTTTGAATAATACAAAAACGCAAATTCTGTTTATATACAAAATGAGAACATTTTCTTCATTTATTATAAATTTATATAAAACAAAAGAATATTTTATTGAGATGAAAAATTGCATAAATGAAGTAAACAGGAAATGTAAAAGTGTTAACTTCTTTTAGTATAACATTATTCGTAGAGCGCACTGATTTATAGACTAATTATCTTTTATGGATATGAGTAAAGAATATTTAAAAGATTATACTTTTAAATTGTTTACATAAAATAAATTTATAGATTTATTTTAAGAAATAAAATGAATCACAATGTCTTTGAATGTTTGCTAAATTTAAGGTTAACTAATTATTTAAATTTTTGATGTCTCTGATGTACTGTAGAATATTTTTACGGCAAGCGTCAAACATTTTTATAAAGCAATCATTATTAATTTATTTCTAAATCATTTTAAAAACCTGATTATCAATTTCAGAAAACTCCGAAAACTCATTTTTTGGTATTCCATTAATTGATTTGATTAATATGGACCGAAAGAGAGATACCAATTATAACATTCCATTTATTTTGAAAATTGTATGCATATTAATATTGATAACTAATTATATTCGAGGTATTTTATGATTACTTGTTTGGTCATTTAATTTTATTAATTAATTAAAAAGTTACTCGATTATATCCGAATTAATGGTTTACACGAGGAGGGAATCTTTCGTATTACTGGTTCTCAACAACGAGTGCAAGTATGTTATCTCTTAAGCATTTAAGCATCTATTTTATATTTTTTTTAAATTAATTGTTAATATAGTGTTTAAAAGAAGAATTGGAAGGCATTAATCATTTACGAGATAATAGTGAAGAACTGATTGACACGTTTAAAAAATATAGCGCTTATGATGTGTGCGGCGTATTCAAGCTGTTCATTAGGGAACTGCCAGACCCTCTCCTCACTTATGAACTTCTAGAAGCCTTTTTATTAGTGCCAAGTAAGTCAATATTTGACTCTGCATTGCGATGTCATTTCTAATAATAATTTGATAATTTTATAGAAATAACAGATCAAATACAACAGATTCAGATATTAAATTTACTTATTTTACTGTTGAACGACGCTCACAGACATTCATTAGAAGCCATATTGTCTTTATTGCATGAAATTATATTACACGAACATTTAAATAAAATGTCAGCTCATAATATCGCTACTGTTATGGCTCCCAATTTGTTTCCTAATTTAGTCAATAAGAAAATTACAAAAGGAGGCGAACATAAGGAGATGACAGTTATGCTTGAAAGAGCCAAAGATAGCTTAATTGTCTCCAAACTGCTCATCAATAGTCAATTTGTTCTTTTTCAGGTAATTTAATTTCTCGTTCAGACTTAACAATTAAAGCAATTTAATTGCATAATAGGTTCCGCCTTATCTTATCGCTCAAATTCAACGCAAAAAATAGCTCATTCATCACACATTACTCGTATACTGTATGCTTTTAGTACAAGCGTATCATTGATTGCAATTTTATTCGTCATCATAATTATATACACATCATTTATAATTGTTTTTTCAATTATAATTAAAATTCTAGTTTTCATAACTTTTTAATTATTTTCAATGTATTAAGAAATTATATGTAAAGTTTAAGTAAAGTTTATAAAATTAAATTCTGTAAATTCATTAATATATAATTTAATATAATTTATTGTTTATATACAAAGTAAAGAATTGAAATAAATTTTAGTTCAGTCAAGTCAAACATTAATGCAATAAGAAATCTGTTAAAATTTGCTCATCTTTTGGTACAATAGATATATTATTTTAAATAATATTTTCTATTCAAAATTTTATAACATAATTATAATAAAAACATTTTATTTCCAGGAAAATTGATTCCCATTATATAATACATGTAAAAAATATAGATAGCAGAAGGAATTGAAAAGCCTGTTTAAAAAATATGCCATAAAACACACGTGCGATGTGTTTTAGTGCAAATCGGATCAATATAATGGTCATTATTGTTTAGCATATTAATGATAAATATTTGGGAAAAGAATTGTTACTTTTTTGGAAATGTAAAGCAAGCCATACATGTATGTATTTTAATAAAAATTCAATAGAGGGCAATATTGAACCGTTCGTAAAGCTTCTGCAAAAAACTCAAACTTTAGTGATTATTATAAAAGTTTACTTTCACTCAATTACAACATGTCTAATAAAATCTACTATTAAATGCTATAAAAAGAGATAATAAAGTTAATAAATAATTGAAATATTACAAAAAATTAATCACTTTATGGCACCTTTTAAACAAAAATTAGTTCCGAAAGTTACAGATAAATTTCTATTTATGAATTGAATATACACTGAAGTTAATTCCCCTAAAATAGTGAAATCGTTAATTTTTAGCTGATTTAGACAAAATCTAACTTAAGATTTCGAGATGTTTCTAATAATAAAAAATATTTTAACAAATCTTGTTTAAAAAAGTTATTGTAATTATCGTTAAGATTATAATTTAAAAATTTAGTTTTATTGTTAATAATAAAATAAAAGCATACAAATGAGCAAATTTTAACATAATTTAAACTATTCGAGAGTTTTTAAATAGAATATTTTAACTTATATAAAAAGAAGAAGAAAAGTAAAGGGCAGTAAAAATAGCACCAATTTTGGTATACTTTTCTAACTTTCGAAACAGACTGAAATTGATCTCAAATATCAGTCGGAAAAAACTTCTCACTAACACAGTGTAAGTTTGGTAAGCAATTCATAGCAGATCAGCACTAATTGTGAAACTGATGAGGATTGTGAGCACACAATCGAATTTTTGGGTGGACTATAGTTATGCCACACCATTGTTAAAAATGCACGCAACATGTTATGTTGACTTTATTAAGGTTTTTATTGACGGTACGGTAGCGGTGCTCACACTTAAAATATAATATATAAATTCCGTGCATTTTCAACAATGGTGTGGCATAACTATAGTATAGCCTTGTGTTTATGTGTTTATATATTAAGAATATAGATTGTAGAGATAAAGAATATAGAATATAATAGCATTGTTAGAGGAATAGACTAATAATTTTAAAATTTTTACAAACATTCCTATAACAATACTTATTTTTCATAACTAGAAAACTTAAAGCGAGAAGCAAAGCAAGAGCTTACATATAATTAAAATTTTAATAAATCCAAATTAATAAAAAATGCGAGTGAAGAGAGTGATAGAAAATTATATGTGCATCTCGTTTAATATGTTTTACAATATGAAACAATCCACATTGCAATGTCTTGAAATGCCAGACACTGGTGTCTCCATTGATTTGAAGTGATCATTGAAGTGCTCATCGAGTGAAACCATGAACAATGGCTTAATGAAGTATAGTTTCAAAAGACATACATATTATAGTTATGAGGCGCACATTTGTGTTGCAGAATTTAAAGCTTGTATATAATTAAATAAAACTTTGTTTGGATATATATATATACATATATATATATATATATATATATATGTTTTTTTAAAATTTTGATCACAGCTCACCAAACTTCGCTTCACTCACATAATAATTTCACTCATAAAAAATCCATACTATTTAATTTATAAAAAATTATAAATTTTAAAAATAAAGATAATGTTTATAAGAGAATAAGTAAAATATCCATAGACTTTATGGCAAAATATCACTTTATACAATTTAAAGAAGAATTTTATTACAAAAAACTTTTAAATTTAAATTTACAAAATTTTAGTCCAAAAGCACAATTTTTACTTAAATTATAAATTAACAGAATATTTATATCATTGTTCTATTTTAAAAAGATTATATTTTATAATAAAATTAAAAGTTGCATATTTCTACTAATTAATTAAATTATAAATATAATTATATCTTAAAAACTTTCAGGTTTGATAAATAAAACAAAAAAAAACAAAACAATGCTTTAATATTGATATATTAAAACAAGTAGAAACGTGTAATGAACAATAATATAAATAAATGTAATTAAGATATTACACCGGTTAAACTTCATCCTTAAAATTAAATATATATCAATATGCAATGTAGGTTAACAAACAATCAGTTGAACACAAATGTAAAATACGCATTTAAAAAGCTAATAAAAAATAACTAAATTAAAGAAAACAAATTAAATATGAAAAAATAAGGAAGAATAATAATTATGAATTTCCGTAAAGTAAAAGGTTATTGTAATAATTTAATATAGAGGTAATTTTTGCAAAATTAGACAATATTTGATTTTGTCATTTAATACTTAAATATTTCCTATTTCACCTTTTAAGACACTTTATTTATTTACAATATTTCAAATTATATCTAACACAATGCAAAGAATATAAATATGTAATAAATAATCGAATTTTTTTAAGATTCTTCATAAAAATAAATTATTATTTTGAATGGTATATTAAATAAATAATATTTACTATACTATACTGCATAATACACTGCAAAATAAATATTTGTAAATATCTAATTTTAAAATGTAATTATTTAGTTATTTTATAATTACTTATATTGTATCAAAAGTAGACTTATAAAAATGACTTTTAGCGAATAAAATAACGTAAAATACAATATGATTTAACAAAACAAACCTTTAAAAATTGTTTATATGGACAATAAATACATCACAGACAGAAAGACATACAAATACTTGAAAGTAATTAAATAAACAGCTATGAGAACATACAGTAGAAAAGTTGATCTTAACATTTAATTAAAACGATTAATACAATATATTAACAATGAATTTACATCCAGTTCGCTGTGAGATGTCATTTAACTGAACCTATTTGAAATTATCAATTATGAATTAATGTTATATACATAATAATTCGCAAATTTACCGGTTTATGTATGAATAGATGAGATTACCAATAGCCACCACCGCCACCAAATCCACCGCCTCCAAAACCGCCGCCTCCGAAACCGCCGCCGCCATAACCGCCGCCGCCGTAATGGCCTTTTTCAATACTATGAAATTTTCAATAACAAAACTTTTATTTTTATTTTAATCAAAATATAATATAATATATAATAAATGTTCACAATAAATATTTAAAAATATGAGAAAAAATAAAGAGAAATAAAAATAAAAATAATTCAAAGCAATTTGCATATATATTTGTTGGCATTTTTTCGATCCATTGAAGAGCATGTTTAACTTTTGTCTCAAAATAGCATTTGTCCTAATTCTACATTATAAACTAAATTATGACTAATTTTAAGTCAAGAATTTTCTTTCCTTAGTTGTGAATAACCTCTTATTTTTGCAGATATAACAGTATTGTACTGATTGTATGGTATTGTCTGTAATTGTATTGTATTATATAAAAAAAAGTTTGTTCCAATAAAATATTTTGCGTTAACCTTTACCTTTCAAGCATAAGCTTATTGAAATAACCTTAAATTTAGGACAAGAAAATTTTAGTTTACAAATTAAAGTGATGCTAAACATAAGCCCAATCAAAAAATTCATTAAAAAATTACAGAATGCAAAAAAAATAATGTTTATTAAATCTCTAAATAACAAAAACCAATTGTTTATTAGTATTAATTTACTGTATAATTAATTTGAAATATTTCTGAATAATTTATTATTATTTATTAAATTATTATTATCCTTTTATTTTAAAATAGAAACATTTCCAAAATTAAATGTTAAACAATTTATACGAAATTGAAATTAAATAAATTCAATAAAAACTGAAATTAATGTTATAATATCTTACTTTTTTACTGCCATTTACTAAATTTTAGTGTCACCGATCTATGATTAGTTTGACGTATCGATAGCTAATTTTCAGCTATCTTTTTCAAAAACTTAAAAGTTTTGAATGCTTTGTTTGAAATTATTTTTAAATATAAAGTTTATGATTTGCAAACTTATTATGATAGAGAGGCCAACAACATATATATATAATAATTGTATATTTAAAGTAATGTTTATTAAAGATTGTTTCAAATTATTTCAATCATAAAAATCTTCTTCTTGATATTTTATTATAGGCTTATGATATATTTCAAAGCTGTATCGGAGTTACGATTGTAAAAAAACGCTGAGATAATTTGAATCAAATTTCACATTCTTTAAATCTTTCAAATAACTGAAAATTAGCTAAACGTCGATACGTCAAACTAATCACAGATCTGTGATACAAACGACAAAAAAAGTAAGATATTATAATGTTCTCATTCAACGAAAAAAAATTAAATGAATTAATGAAATTTATGTGTTAACTTTAATCGAGTAAAGTCATGAGATGTAATATTAAAACTATTAATAAACATAACGTTATGTAATTAATAGTGTTTGAGTAGATCTCGAGACTCTCACTTTGCAAAAGTATGGGGTCTGTTAGACATGACATGTCTGAATCAAAGTCTGAAACTCAAGATATCTAAGTTGAGATCTAAAAAGCCTGAGAAAATAAGATTACACATTAAACATTAACTACAATATAGTACTGCAATGCGTGTTTAGCTGAACACAAATCTCAAATAATTATTAGAGCTAAATGATGCGGATGTAGAGGATGACAATCTCACAACATTTAAACACTTATTAGTTAGAAAAAGAGATTTGTAAATCAAAAGACCAAAACCACTATATAAAAGCTTATATTTTAGCACATGCTATGGAATCAAATTCATACAATTAACTTATATCTGTTTCTTAATAAGAAAAATCAGATAAACTAATGCAACTTTTTTTAATATAACCTATAAATTTCATTCTAGACAAATAATTTTGATTATTTAATATAATATTTAATAAAGTTTCAACAAGAGTTGTCAACTTTTATTTTTACTTTAATAGGAAATAAGAAATAATACGATAAAAAACAAATAAAAGCTTATAATTAATTCAAATATTATTTATGAATTAATATAACTCATAATCAGATTTAAAGCATTCAGTTTACTTGAAGACAAATCGAGGTAATGGTTATGGTTTTGCCTCACGATTGCAACCAAAGAAAGAAAGTAATTGTAAATATAAAGCTTCACCAAATATGTATTTCACTCGACTTTATGTATTAAAGCAGAGATTATTTAAAAGATTTTTGAGTTCAATAAATATTTAATTTGTAAATTTACCATTATTTTACGGCATATAAATGATTTTTATGAATTATTTAAAAATGCAATTTAGACATGTTTTGATTCATTATTTGAAAAACAATTAAATAAAAATAATTAATAAAATATTTAATTGAATATGTTCTTTCATATTTGAATTTAAATTCAAATTCAATGATAAGAATATGCTTAAACTTTTCTTAGATTTGAATCAAAAACGATCTCAAAACCTGAAAAATCGTAATAATGTTATCATTCATTAAATGGATAAGTGACTGCTCTATCAAAAATTTATGTTCACTTAAAATTTTCAGTACTTAATCATATTTTTATCTTCAAATAAAATTTTTACAAAAAGTGTTTTTTATGTTACGGTAATAATTTATATGCAATAATGACAATCATTTAAGAAACATAACTGACAAAAAACTCTTTAAAAAAATTCAATTTAATAACTTTGGATATGATTCAATAAATTGTCTTAAAAGGAATCAATTTATTTCACTCAAATTAATGAGTTTAAAAAATATATTATATAAAAAAAATAAATCAATCATAACTTACAAAATCGGTTCATGAATAGCGATAGGTTTGTAAACTGGATATGGAATTGGTTCTGGATATGGCACGTGATGCTCTTTCACAAACGGTATCGGAAGCTGGCAATTGATTAATTAATATATTTTAAAAAATAAATTGAATAAATGTAATGAGAAATATACTTACAGGCAATGGCAATGGCAGTGGTAAGATTTTTGTTTTTGGCTTGAGAAGAGCTGCTAACGCTAACGCTTTGATTATTTTCTTCTTCTTTATTTTACCAGCTTCGACACCATTTAAACAAAAACAGCTCAAAGCGATTAGAGTTATGGCCAGAAATAATAAATATCTGAGTTTCATTTCTTATTGAATTGCGAGTCTTTTCGCGAGATATTCTGCCATTTAGAGAGTAAAACATTCATCACGTAATTGTGTTAAAAGCGTATCAAAAGTCGTAACACATGAGGAAAGCATTAAATTTCTTACCGAATTGACTTTTTTTTGAATGAATAGTGAGAAAAATATTGTTGAAAAATGGTTCACTTGTTAATAACAAAGATAAAGAGGATTCGCGTTAAGCACCGAAATTTATGAAGCAATGCCACTCTCTTTTATACGATTTCTCAGGCAAAAGCCAAACCTCCTCTTTTAATGCTTTATTGAACCGATAATTCAACATCGGATGGACTTAAAAAATTAGGCCACCAAAACAAGAGAGAAATGATATGTTACACCACATCAAACATGGGAAGTCCCAGCGAGAGCTTTCTTGAGCTTTTCTTTTCTTTAGGCCTACTTTAACTGATCTTTGGCTGACTCCCACTTACGACTCACGCTTTGTCTGCTTTCGTTTGGTTCGCGTTATTTTCATTATGACTCGTGATTTAAATTGCTTTCACATAAAAATAAAACATGGTTTTTTAAGGATTTCCTAGGAGTATATCAAATTTAATTTTGTTTATCACAACTAATTTATTGGAAATTTTTAATGCATATTCGCACGAATAAATCGATGTGTGAATAAAATTTATTTTCTTATATTTTCATTTAAAATTTTATAAACAGTTTTGTTTTAATATTGGCTATAAATTGTACATTTCATTATACAAAATTTTCAAATAGATTGATATATATCTTATATATATATATAATAATATTGTATTTTTAAATTGATAAAATAGAACAGCAAAATTTCCGCTAAGTTTAAAATTACATTTTAAAATTAATCATTTATTTAAAATTATATATATCTACGAAACACATACTGTTATACGTATAATGTTTGATAGTCTTCTTTTAAAAGCTGACATTTTTAATATAAATATTACAACAATAGTAAAAATGCAAATGATTTCTGTGTATTAAAATGAATGAATTCTAATTTAAGATTAAAATGACTATTACTAAAAAAAATTATTAAAGCTTAGGCGGCAGAAAATAATGGTGAAACTCTTCGCTACTGCAAGAGATTAATAATAAGGTCTAAAATTAATTGGATGGTAGATACTTGTCTTATTAGTTGAGCAATTGGTAAGCGATTACTTACAAGAAAGGTATTGGAGGCATGCCATGGAAGCCATACGGGGGAGCAATAATGGGTGGCTTCAGTTTTTCTATCGGCAAAGGTATCGGCAAAGGGAGCGGTAGTGGAAATATTCCTGTTCAGCGAAAATAGATTATTAAAATTAATTTATAAATACTTTAATTAATTATACCAATTCCTGGTGGCGAAAGTATGGCTGTCGCTAAAAAAAGTTTGATTATCTTCTTAGCTATTTCTTCTTCTCTTCCAGCGTTGACGATATAAAAATGAAACGCGGCGAACAATAGCGATAAAATTAGTGTATAACCATATAGAGATTTTAATGACATTGTTTTATATCTGTCATGTAAGGTTTGTAAATGCAATTTATATTCTCTTAACAAACAGCATCTTTTTTAAATTGAACTCATAAAGAAGATAAAAAATAACAATAAGAATAACATACTTTTAATTGATTGAGAAGTGAAAACAAAAGTTTGTTGGCTTCGAAATCACAGCGTATTTCTTGATTAACTTCAATACATAAATCTGAAATTGTTGAAACTGTTTTCCAGATAAGACTTGTGATCATATATTATTCACATTTAACTTTGAAAACAGAAATGCTTAAAAATAATGCTAAAATATTGTTACTTAACTATTTATATATAGCGTCATGGTATGTAAACGCGTGCACACCAACTAAATTATATTTTAATCTTCTGTTTAACAATTTAGATTTTGTGATATTATGATAATTATGAAAATAATGAATCTTAAATAGCGTCGCGAGTGACCAAATGATAGCGCGTTTTGTGCGATATCGTTGCCACTTATGTCTGTGACAATGACTTACAGATTGCACATAATTGACCAATTTTTTGCTAATAAAAGTGAAGGCTAACAAACTATTATTAGATCACTAAAAAATGAGTTTGTAATAATTAATGTTACTTTATTTATTATTTTAGTAATAATGTAAATATGTAATTATGTATGTTTACATTTTAAACTTTTATATTAAAAACAATTCAAATTATCAATATTTTCATAATTATTAATTATTATAAATATAAATCAGTTAATTAAGCAAATATTTTGAAGTATATTAATTTTAATTGCTTAATAAAAAAAAGATATATATAAATACTTATATTAATTAATATAAGTAACATATTTATTATTAGTAAATATTAATTCTTATATTAATGAAATAAATTATAAATAAAAAATTATAAATTAAATACAAAATAATGTGAGGTTAATGACCCCAAGTAGCTAATAGTAATGAATTTTTATTTATCTAATGTAAAAAATAATTACATAAAACAATGTTAATAATAAAAATTTGAGAAAAACTGAATTGGGTCACTGTATTGTGTGATGCTTGACCATTGCTATTAAGACTTCAATGATTTTGGCTCTCCAACAATAACTAGAAGGTGTATTAAAAATACTAGAGTTAAGCATTAAAAATGTTACACTAACGGACTCGTTAATAGTTTCATTTCTTTGTCAAAATATTTTAATTATTTTGAATTTTAATAGTACGTTGACATTTGTTTTGTAAATTATACTAATTTTAATAATATTGCTTATTTTATTTAACATCATTTGCATCATTTAGTTGTATATTATATTATTTAATATAACTTTAAAAGCAAGGATATTAAAGGCAGTCTTATATTAACTGTTAAAGAGAAATTATTTTTTATTTATTCTATTTAACTCCAGTGCAGTAATTTATTAATTATTTAATTAGAAATTTTGATACTGTTTTCAAATAATGCATAAATTCATAATGGCATAGATAATGCATTTTTTATCTAAAAAGATAACTATTAGATAACTATTAAATACATTGCAATATAAATTTCTTAATTTTTTCTTTTAAATGCAAATACTTTTAAAATTAATTAGAAATATAATTTTTAAAGCAAAAAAAGAAAAAATATTTACCACTTTATTTTCTTAAAACTTATGTTAATATATGCAAAATAAGTTTATTCTGAGTAAAAACAAATTCTGTGTAATTTAAAAGAATTGAGTTTCTAATTATTATCATAACAACTAAATTGTCACTATAGAGTTGTTCAAATGATAAATGTTTTTCAAATAGACTTTTTTTGTTAGGTTACAATTTTAACATATAATTACTTAGTTATAGCATATTTACAGATTTATAATGTATATAAAATGAAACCGAATAAGATTACGGCAATATTTTTACAAATTAAATGTTATTAATTATTTATAATTTATACAATTAATTTATAAAAATACGTGAGACGATTAAATCAAAAAATTTTGTCAAATAAGTTCAATAAAATATAGTCTGATTTTTAATAATATCTAAATGTCTGAATAAAAGATATACATAATGACAATAAAAAATATTTTGCTTTTCAACGGTCAGTTATTTTATTATTAAAATTTAAATATAGGTTAACCTGTAAATTTAAAATAATCATATTAATATTTTCCAAGTGAGTATTAATATTTACAAATATTTATAAACTTACGGTGGTAAACAACAATTCATTAAAAAATAAATAATTATATAAAATTAATTTTAAAATAGAGAAAAATTCAAAAAATATATATTTAATTTATGATTTTTAAAATAAATTTCGAAACATTGAAAAAAATAGTTTTTTTTATAATTGTTTGTTACTTAAATATATTTAAGCACATATTATCAATTTTACATGAATATAGATTATGTCAGATAATATCATTAGAATTGTTTTTACTAATACTGTTGATTATTTTAAATAAAAATAAAAGTATTTAATATTTTATATGAATATTTAAAAATCTTATCACCATTAAAAATTATTTTTAAAAATTTATCAATGAATGTTAAAATTAGGAAATACTAAAAATATTTAGAAGCTAGAAGTCAATTATTTATATTATTCAACGTTTATTTATACAAAATTTGCATCAAAACAATTTATTATATTGACTTCTAAAATTAAATATGCAGTAAAAATCAAAGTTCCTGTTTTTAATTTAGTTACAAGAATAATAAACCATATAAAATGCATGAAATATTTTTTTAAATTAAGCAACAAAATCGGACTTTTGCTTAGAGCTGTACAATACAATACATCTTTTTTTTGTTAGCTTACAAACATTAATATTTATTATAATTAATTTATGTTGTAATATAAAAAATAGATAAAATTTAAGACAAAAATTCATCGAAGCGTAACTTATAAGAAAACAAATATTGTGTGAAATCATTTTCCTTATTAAGTTTTGCTATTTCAAACTTGTTAAATGCATTATTCCAGAGCGTTACTATTTTCATCAAATATTTTTTATAACTTAGTTATTGCAATGTTTGCCATTATTGCGTTAGAAAAGAGTGAATAATGGTAAAAATATTTTAAATTATAAAATGAGCAAGAATTTGATAAAATAAATACCCTAAAACTATGAGGATGGGCCGCGGGCTAAGAAAATGCATTTTGTAAAAAATTTTACTAAAAGAGCTATGCGTAAGAGCGGACTGTCTTCTTGCTTTTAGGGTATACATAAATAAATATACATGTATAAGTAAAAGTCTTAAATAAACAGTTTAAGCTTAATGTTTAAAAGATTATCATTATTATTGTATTAAATATGTTTGGAAAAATCCATTTTTAGTGGGTTTTGTTTTGCCAAAGCAAGCTTATCGATTTGAGATGGCTGTCTGTGTTTCCTTCACTATAGCATGCAAATACTCTTATAATAATGGTCTTTCTTGTTTTATATCAATTTTATATCCATATGAATAATAATTTTATTCCATAAACCATTTTAAGATATTATTTTCTCCCTTTAATAATTGAAATGTCTACCCATCCCATCCTCAGTCTCCCTTACCTTCCATTCCACCGATAGTGGACGACAAAATAGTACTAATTTTGATGCAATTTTTTGACGCCACACATGACCTTTAAGCTAAACAACTTTTGCGTATGTATGTTACCAAATATGTACCCTAATTTTATGACAATACCCTTCACCAAATTCGCACTAAGATTCTGAACTTAATAGTTAAGGTAAACTATTAGATACTATTATACAACTATTCAGAGTCATTCTTCAAGCATTATATGCTGAATCAGTATAAGTATGCTAATAATTTAGGATCGCTAAAGAGTTAGTGAAATAATAAGCAAAAGTTTCAATAACCTAATGAGTTTACCAAGTTTACAAAGAATTGTTAAAAATTAAACATATAAATTATAATTGTATTAAATTATATAAATTATAAATGAAATTGTTGTAAGTAATAAAGTAATTATAATTATAAAAATTATAGTTAAAAATATTATGATTACAAACAAACAAATTAAGAAAGCGTTTTCATAGAATTTTAGTTTCTATTGCTTTTGGAATACAATTACGTTTAAATATATTCTATTCGAATAATAATATATAGATTAATAAAATGATTTTTTCAAGGATTTAACTTCTTCTTGAGTACGAAATGAACGATGCAATGCATCGTTCATTTCAAAATTAAAATTTGAAATTAAATTTTTGTTAACAATTGAATAAACTTGTATTAACAAGTAATGAGTAAAAAAATAATAATAATATCAAAATTGAGGTCAAATTCTGTGAATTGACAAATTCGGTAAATACATCTGACCGAATATATTTTTTAAAAATTTGATAAAAATTATAAAAATAATATTTGAAACACCTTTATTAAAATAAAATTGTCTATGACTTCATTTTAATATATTAAGTTAATTGAATTAATAATTAAAAAGTACATTTCCTAAGTATTTCGTCAGATATTGTTAAATAGCTGTAAGCATCGCGATAGCGATTAAAATAAAAATTATGCAAAGGTATTGAGGTACGGGTCAAGTGCTCTACATTTCGGCACATCAATTGTAATTAATATAGTTGTAAATGTTTTGAATATGTTTTGAGGTGCTTTCATGGTTATGCAAAAGTAATAGCATGTTTCACTTTTTCTTTCAACTAATGTCATGGAAAACCCAACATTTACATTATGTGCGGAAGTAATCCTAACCTTATTTAATCGTGACTTACTCGGAAGGGTTCGCTGTTGAGAGAGATTCAGATTATCTCACTCTAACTCCAACTCTATTAGTTGTGTAATTCAGAAAATGAAAGTTTACAGAAATTAAATACAAAGAATTATAAAGATTGTACAAAGATTTTATTTTTTGATGAACGTATTATTGTTGAAATGTTTTAAATGTTATTTAATAATAATAGTTTAAGATATAGGCCTATATCACGCTTTTATTTTTATTAAATACAATTAATTCAATTGATGCAAACAATACACTGAAAGTTTAGAAAACAATATTAATCATTATTAAGATTATTATTATAATAATAATATGATTATTATAATTTTTTCTCAAAACGAGAAAAGACAAAAGTATAGGCATAAACATGATTTTTCTAATTAAGTAAAAATTAAAATGCTATAAATTTTTAAATAATGCTTTTAACTTTAAAACTGTTAAAACTTTAAAATATTAAATTTATTTACTTTCAACCAAAAGTAAAAAAACTTATTTGCAATTATTATTAACTAAATTTGAAAGAAAATACTGCATTAATTTTATTTGCTTTAACGAAACTCATTTAATATTAATATATATTGAATAATTTAATAAAAATTAGTTCAAATTATATTAGTTTTGATTATCTTTTTAAAATAACGGTATCAGCCCTAGCAATAAAGTCACTCAAGTAAATGAGAGCTTAAAAGTGAGGCATTAAGTTAACTGCTAAATCTTTTAGCCCTAAGCTTTAACTCACCGTATACTGTATTTCTAATTAGCATTTTAGCTTTAAAAATAAAAGACTAAGAATTTGGAGTTGTTCTTAACTTATATGCCCTTTTACTCTGATTTTTTACAGGTGACCTTTTTTAAAGAATCATACAATATATGATTATAAATGATAATTTAGAGAGTTTTATAATGTATTTATAATTATTATAAAGTAAAGATAGATACAATGTTTATAACGACATGCTAACTCTATTATTTCTTTAATTACGGTATATCGATATACGTGTATAGTGAGAGTCACTTAAGGCTTGCCCCTTACAAACAGGTATTGTCAGTGTTGTCAGTGTATTTTATCTGTTGAAAGTGTTCGACATTTTCACTCAAACACTTTACACAACAATTTAAAAACATTAATCAAAGTTTCTTTATTTTATCGTTAATAAATTTTGTAATATAGATGCTCACAAATGAGATGTTTTTCCAAAGTAAACTCAGAGTGTGTCACTGTTTGTACATTTTATAGGAAATTTAATAAACTTTACAATCGAATTCAATTTATATCAACGCAAAGGCAAACGATTAAAATTTTGGTGATTAAAAACTAAAGTAATGTTTTGTGAAACGTTTTACATTTTGTTAAAATGACTGCATAAAATGTTTTTGTTTTATTTTAAAATTTCTCTTTTATTTTAAAGTTTTATTTCAAAAGTTGTACAACTATTACATAACACTAATTCTTGAATAATTGCCGCTGAATTTGAGTTTACATCATTTTTTGCCATTAATAATAAAGTTTCTACTATTAAACGCAAACTTTTTAACTGTTGTACTGATTTTTAAAACATTACTTTAGTTTTTAATTAATAAAATTTTAATCCTTTGTCATATCGATATAAATTGAATTCGATTGTAAAGATTATTAAATTTCCTATAAAATGTAATCAAAACTTTGAAATTATCATTTTTAAAAAAGTTACACTCGTTTAACTTTGCAGGAGACAAGACTTATTGCTCACTCTATTATATTATATTAATAATATTAATAATAATTAATAATACAATAAATAGTACACATGTTTGTAAAAGTAAGTAAAGTTATTTGTGTTTGCTTTACAACATTTTTCCAGTCGTCAATTACTTTATAAAAGCACTCATTTTGGTATTTAAATATGTTTAAACAACTTTATTATCACAGGTTTCTCAATATTTCTTACCAGAATTAGCATTACATTCTGTATTGTGGCGACCCTTTCCTTCTTTTTCAGGTGTTGGGTGACCAACACTCAAAATTTTCAAATTCTGGACATTTTTCAAAATAAGCGAATTTTTTCTGAACAATTCTGGACAAAATTTATGATAAATCTGGACAAAAACTGAACAAATGTTTTACAGAAATATTTTAATAAAACAATAAAGTTTAAAATCATATTTTTGTTGAGATTTAACAGCTTTCAATAATTTTTGATTAGCTTTATATAAGATTTAAATTCACTACAATTTAAATTAAAATTATTTTATTATTACAAATTTTCTTACTTTCTGTTGATTCACTAGATTTAGATGCCATTTTGATTTAAATTATATATTCAAAATTGTTTATTTTACTTTCAATTCACTAAATTATTTTAAACAAATTTCACTTAATTATTAACAAAGATTTCACTTCATTTTAAAAAGATTTCACTTATTTTTATAATAAATGCATTTATTATTGCATAAATCTGTTGTATTAAAATTTACTTCAATATATTAAAGCATTGAAATATTTTATTAAGTGTTAAATTTCAATAAAAATTTGATATTTGTAATTCAATTTATATTTCGATGTAAACATTAAATTAGAATGGATTTACCAGCATACATGCTTTTACTGTGATTGACAAAAAATTGAAATTTTATTTAAACAATTTCAATTTTTAAATTTATTTTTTCAATTTTTTTATTAATTTAAAAATTTTTGATAATTCTGGACACTCCATAGTCCAGATTTGACACCGATCTGTGCACTGGACAGAACACGCCTAATCTGGACTGTCCTGCCGAAATCTGGACGGTTGGTCACCCTATTCAGATGTGGAGTTTGTGGACATATGAATTGTATGAGAGAGAAAATTCTGCTCATAAATATCAAAAGAGTCAAAATTATTAGGAATTTCAAAAAAAGTTGTAATAAAATATTTAATATCTAAGATAATAACTTAGAAAATTCTAAAGAATAAAGTTGTTTACGAATAAGGAATTTTGGTTCCATTATAAGCTATAAAATTAATATTAAACTACATATTTACTAATTATTTTAAATTTTAAATTACATTACATTGTATTTGCCTTTTGTTATTACATTTTCATGATTAAATAAAATTTTAAACTAAAATTGTTGTCTATGACTTATATTTAGAAGTTTTAATAGTAACACCAAATTAATTGTTATTTCATAAAAACTATTAAAACACTCATTTCCATACGAAAATCAGCCTTAAATTTATGTTACATTTAATTGATTAAACGGAATAAAATTTGCTCATTATAGCACTTGTTTTTTAGTATAATTTGATAAAAATCTTGTGAATCTTGTTTTCATTAATAAATTTTTAAATTCAAATTTTTTTATAGGTAATCAAAACATAACAAAATTATAGGTTAGCGAATTTCAAAGCAAATATCAGAACTAAATAAATAAAATATCGAATATAACCCAATTTAATTCAATTCATTATTTTCTAATTTTTAATACATTAAATACTGGCCTAAAAGTGACTTCTTTTTTAAATTTTACACATTTATTAAGTGTTGAATTGTAGTTATATTTTAATATAATTTATGATACAAGTAAATGTTGGCATTTTTACACAATTATGATTTTAAATATGGTTGCGAAGCAATTTTTTAAAAATGTAAAAGTTTGTATGAAAACTTATCGAAATGGAAAATCAACGGCATATCAATTGGAACACAATTTGTTAATCATTTTACAGATTCGTAAATGTCATTTCAAAAAGCGAGACATCTATAGTTTGCATTCTTAATTAAAACTGTTAATTTGCATTTTCTTTAAGACAATGATATTTTTACTATAAATATGAAAATTATTCAAAAACCTTAAATTACAGGCGCTTTGAAAATGTTGTAAATTAAATTCTCACTATTCCTTTATATTTTAAAATTAATTTCATAATTTTAATCGCTATAGTTTTCTAATAATAAAAAAATTTAAAAAGTAGTCACTTTCTGGCCTCACTATGAAATGCATACATAAACATATATCGTGTATAATTGTAAAGAAAAATTTTGAGATAGAAGGAGTGACAGAACATATCCGAAATGAAATCTTTAAAATTATTCTTAAGAGGCGAAACCATTTGTCAAATTCTAGTTTATTATCAATAATAAAAGTTTAAATTTAAAAAATTGAAATCTGTTTCATTCAAGAATTGTATCACAAAAAATTGATTTAATAAAAAATATATTCTGAATGTGTTGTCAATTTAAGTTATGATATTATGATAAAATGTTTGTATATTTACTATTTTAAATTTGTGCCCATATTTAACTTTTAGCTAACTTTTAATTTAAACTGAAACAAAAATAATGTTTGAACAGAATTAGAGAAGAACAAGATTGAACACTATTATGAGCTTATTTTATTTTATCACAACAATACTTAAAATTTATTTTTACAAATTTCCCT
>JAQIYA010000503.1:0-19722 GCA_034699355.1 Microtritia minima
TGGTTTCAAAACTATACTCTAAACTATAATCAAGAATATTGTGCAATTTGATCAGTCATATTGTTTCAATAAGTGTCGATTAGTTGATTAAATAATTTATGTGTTTAAGATATTTCAAATACAGTATGACCTCGATTTATGCAACTCGGATATGCCAAACAAATTAGTTGCCCAAATCAAGAGTTGATAAAATCCAAGCTTAAATTAAACAGGTATGAGCATCAAAATGAGCTTATTTTAACATTATTTTTATTATTCGCGTTTTACTAAAGCGCTCACTTTGTATATTTTATTAATACTCAGTGACCACCGATATAATGAACAAAAGCTTATTATGAACAGACATTGAAAAATCAAAACCATTTCAATACATTATAATTTATAATTTATTGTAATGAATTAAAGGGCGGATTTCGATGCTAAAAACTTGTTAAAAATACGGATTTTAAGAAATTTTATGCCAAAAATTTGGGGTTCTTTGGAAAATAGATTTAAAAATTGCGGAATTTTGTGAAAATAACAAAAAAGACATATAAAATAAGAATTATTATTTACTTATGTTTTAATAAAAATGAGTTAAATTGTATAGAATGATGTATTTTAAAATTTTCAAATGTTTTGCATCAATTGACAAACTTTATTCACCAATTTTACATTCAAGTGTTTCACCACTAACAACAATTGCCATTTACTAATATAATTAATCTTAAATACAATGATTTTGATTGTTTTGCAATTTTTTCATAAAATTATTGAGAAGATAAAGCCAGCTCTCACTAAAGTAAAATTTACAATGTTTGCTATACAAACCAAGCAATGCGTTGAAACTTCTTAATCTATTGTCTAATGCATAGCTCGGCCAGAAATTTTTTATGAGTGACGAAAAACTACGAAAATAAGGGGACAATAAATTTTTCCAACAATTACAAATTAAAGTTTATATTTACAAATAATTATATTTTTCACTAAATTTTACGGATTTAAAATAGAATTTTAAATAATAAACAAATGACTAATTTTCATGATTTTCTTATTTTCTATTTTGAAAATAATGATTACACGAATTTAATTTTATTTAACATTATTGCAAGTGACTATTGATACGTAACAGATAGTAAGCTAGTATTGCTAAAAATTATTACAAATAACGAGTTTATAAATAGTTTAAATTGTAAAAAAATTGAATTACAGGTTATCATTCGACCGGAGGATATCTGACGGTGTCTTCTCCGACACATTTAACACCTATCGGTCATGCTTTTTCGAAAGCTGGCCTATATCTTGGTTATCCATTTATTGATGTTAATGGTGGCACACAAAGTGGTGAGTGTGAGCTATTAGTATTAGCTTTTTTGGTATTGTTAAATACCACATATACCCACATATTTTGATCGATTAGTTTCGGTAAAATGCACTGTAAATTATTGAGTTATATTATTTTAGCATGACATGCAATTACTGTGAAATTACAAATACAATCAAACAACCAAATCATTTATTATAAACAAGTGTAAATTTTTTTAATCCAATTAACCTATTTTAGGCCGCCTTCAATATTTGGGAATCTATTTTATTTTCTTATGTCATTATAACTTATTAGTTAATTTTAAAAGATTTTATTTGGAAATTTGAAAATTTCAAAAAAATAATTTAATGTCATTTAAAGTCTCGCTAACATACTCTTTTGTCCAAATTAAAAACCATTGATGTAACCCAATCTGACTGTATTTATTGTTTAATTGTAAAGGTTTCGCAATACCTCAGGGAACCATAAGAAGTGGAGCTCGTTGTTCGACCGCAAAAGCATTTCTCATGCCATCTAAAATCCGATCAAATCTTCATGTAATCGCTTTTGCTTTTGTTACTCGAGTAAGTAATTTAAATTGTTAACAATTATAATTAGAGCATTTTTAATTTGATAAATATGCAAATTAACTTAATATGTTCGGCTGAAACTTATTTCCCGGATTTAAAAATACCAATTTTACCCTCTTTAAGGCATTTTTTCAATTTCTACTGATATCCACGTTTGAATCTAAAGTGATCACTAGAGACCGGAATTTTACATATAAAAAATATTTTATCGAACAAAGATAGACAAGAAATGTTTTGTTAAAAGTCGATTCTATAAGTTTGGAGTCTTTTGGTAGCATTTATAAATGAATATAAACACATATTTGGCGAAGTTTGTGATATTTGCCAGAAAATGTTTAATTAAATGTTTCGCTCCTAATGGAAAATAACTTTAGCATTTTAAAAGATATTTATACAAAATTTATATAACATACACTTAAATATATGTACATTCGAATAGTACTCTAATCATTCGAATCGCTGAGAGCGTTCTTAAATTATTTGAATTTGAATTTGGCCAAATAGAATGCCAGACACTGTATAATTGCAAATACTTTGTAATTATAATTTATTCAGCAATATCTTGTTATGTGCTAGTATTTACACTTTAGGCAACTTATTCTAGCCTTAATATCCAAATCAAATGATATCTATGGCGTCAAAAAGAAGAGCTAAAATGGGCAGTACCCTAATTTCATGAGAATAGCCCGCGGGTTATCTATGAAAAAGTGAAATTAGTGAAAAATTTAGTAGTGCGGGATATATGGGATTTAATATCTGGAATTATTAAAATTCCAAATGCTATACATGAAATTTTAATATAATTTATCTAAAAAGCATAGTTTAATTCAATTTTCATTTAACTAAAAATACTTGTAAAATTCGTCTTAAATGCCTCAATACTTTTCAAATCGATTGTGACTTAGAATTGTGTAAAACGCTACAAATGTTTAGAAACTTCAAATCGATGGACCTCAACAATAGTCAATTATTGATACCTTAGGTTTTTGTTAACTGAAAATTAAAAAATTGACAAAATTAACGCAAAATGATATAATTAATACTTAAATCATATAAGATTTACGTTACGCCAATTAACACAATAATCACATTAGCTAAACGTTTATTTTATTTAAAGTACGATATAAGTCAAGAATATAAATTGCTGAATGATTAAATCAAACATAAGGTATTAACTATATGTCAAACAGTGAAATAGGCTCGCATTAAGTTTAAATATCTGTGTATTACATTAATAACGTTGTATTAGATGCGGGGTATATAAGTTAAATTAGGGTAATGTGACGGCCAATTGCCTTTCTCTCTTTTGTCGGGGTGGGGGTACAGACAGATAGACAGACATCTCAAATCCATAAGCTTGCTTTGAATTTGGAAACAAAATCAGCGAAGACTTTACCAATGGATTCATGCATTAATTTTATCAAAGTATCTTTGAAAAAACTATTTTATCAAATTAAAATAATATAAAGAGATATTTGCATTAAGATAAGGTGAATTTTATAGTGAACTAATTATCTCGGAACCGAAAAATTTGTTCACTATAACGAAATATGAAATTATTCAAAATGAGGTTTGTTTTATTTATTAGTTTAAAAATCAATGTTTGTTTTGTATTACAAATCGATCATTTTAAACAATTCTCACAATATTAGATTTATTTTCTAAGTTTAGCACTTTAACAAATTAAGTTAAATACAGTTAAATGTAATTTTTAAACTCAGTATCGAAAAATTATGCTTTGGTAGGTTAGGTTAGATTAGGGACTTTTGAAATGCGTTCACAAAACCGAAAAGTTCACTATAAAGGGGTTCACTCTATCGAACTTTTACTGTACTATGTATTATATTTAAAAATATTTAAAAATTATATCTAAAGAAAAGGTGTTTTTTAATGGAGAATAATGTAGAAAATTATTTTATGAAAGATAATTATTATAAGATTACAGTCCTGTAAATTTTTATATTAATTTTTAAAAATTTGCTTAAATTAGTTTTATAACTATAGTTGTCGAGCAAAAACAATTTAAAAATAATTAGAATTAACTATTAACTAAGAAGTTTAATTTAATATTGTCACTCATTAAACAATGCATTTGAAAAATCACTGTAGAACTGAGCGAAATCCTAACAAATATAATATTTTATTGATATTTTAGTATAAGTTTATCATATGTAGAGATGAGCATCAGCTCAGTGACCTGAGCTTTGAGCTGGAGCTGAGCTGAGCTGCTCTGTTTTTTAAAATGCGAGCTGTGAGCTGAGCTTTTACACCCTTTGAGCTGAGCTGATAGATAGCAAATGCTTTCAGCACTTTAAAACGTTAGCCAATATAATAATACAAGACTGTCTTTATTCTTGTTTTTAACTGTCTCTGTCTTTAACTGAAGCTAAATATAATGTGAAGCATTATTTTCACATATAAGTGTGAAATACTTTCATTGAAATGCATACTTTTGGTCAGTCAAAGCATTGGCTATTATTCCTAAAATAATTTTACCATTTCTATGAAAAGGATCATAAAATTTATAGGCAAACTGTGCTGCAAATATATCTTTGAGCTGATATGAGCTGAGTTTCAGCTCAAACACACTGAGCTGAGCTGCAGCTGAATATTTAGGTATAAAAAAAATTGAGCTGAAAGCTGAGCTGAACATCCCTTGAGCTGAGCTGAGCTTTTGCTCATCTCTAATCATATGTTATATATACCAGTAATTGGTAAATTTTTTATTTAAAATTATATCTTTTTATTAGGAACGGATCATATGGTGTTTATACGTATATAAAAAATAGTCATAAAAGGCATTTATTATTGAAGAATTTTATTATTAATTAAGCAAATTTAGGTTAAATTGATCTATAAATATTTTTTTATGTAGTCTTCTGTAAAATGACATCGTTTGTCATTTAAAACAGACTTATATTGATTAAAACTTCTTTTCACTCCGCAACTCATTGCTGGAGTTTATCGAAATAATGATTATTATCATATTCTGATATTTGTATGATATCAAGTGTTTAGATTTTTTGTTTAAAATTAACTAAAATCTGATAGTGTACACAAAAACTATTTTTTATGTTACTAAAGTTAGCAAATTTTTCATATAAAGGACCGAAATAGGGATAAAAGACTTAAAATAAGAAAAAAAGGCAGAAAAAAGCAAATATGGAAAAATTGTGGAAATAAGCATTTATGGCAGATGTAAATAGGGTTTTAATGACTTGATTTTATGTGATTTAAACTCATATTTAGTTAAAAAGTTAAATATTTATCTTATAACAAATAGGCAAATGCCATAATCCGATCCGTTTCCTACTTATTATCTTGTGTTGTACTAAATAAAAATTAACTTATCTTTATTGCACAATTAATTTGCAAATTTACAAGTAATCACATTTAATTACATATTATAATAATAATTAGTGTTTCAATTTAACAATAAATTAAATATAATCTCTAAATTATTTTAAAATTTAGCATCAATAAAATTTTTATTTTAATTTAAAAAAATTGTAGTAAAAATGTGAATCTAAAAATAGCGAAGTAAAATAAAATAAGAGTGAATTGTTTATAATTTTTTATGTATATTTATCCAAATTAAACTTTAAGTTTTAGAATTTAAATAATAATGGTTGTAAATAATTTATTTCATGTTATTAACAGTTTTTTTGAAATAAACATTTTAACTTTTATATAAGATAAGATTAATTTTAAGAAAAAAACTTTTCAAAAAGAATAAAAATATAATAATTTCATGAATCATAACTCTTTGTAAGTTAGTGTAACTAAAGATTAATCTTCTGTACCGTTAAATATCGGAATAAAGAGCTGTTCTCAATTTAAGTAAACCTTAATTCATTAATTATATAAATGTTATACTTTAAGGGCGCGATGTTGAACATGATAAATGACAAGTGAATAATACAATTCTTTGTAGAAATAGTTAATTACTATTTATGGCACAATACGGTGAAAACATGTCTTTAAATAAAAATAACACTTAAATAATACATTTGTTAGTTATTATCATATGAAAAGGCAGATTCTGTTCAACACAGAACATTACCGAACATTACTTAAACATTACTTAAACATTGCGCACAATAGACAATGAAACCATTTTTACCAAAATCTATGTATTAAGATTTATGTTATTACTTAATAATGATAAGAAAATTTAGCAAAACATTTAAAGACCCAAATAGCAAAAAAGATTTACTAAGTTTTTATGCAGAAACAACTTATTAAACGTAGTAATATTCATTTAAATTAATAACAATATATTATTATCATTAAGTAACTAAAAAAAGATTAAAAATTCTATTTATATTTATAAGTTAATTAGAAGTTTGTCTAAAGTTATAAGTAATGTTTATGAAGTTTATTTAACAATAAAGAATGATATGATATGTATAAGCTTTAAATTACTCTTAGATATTACAGTACTTTTTCGTGAATCTAAAGAATAATAGAATATTTACTAGTATTCGTTTTCGGCGAATTAAAGATAAATAAAGTTGCATTAAGCTATTTAACTGAAAATATTATTTTCTATGATTAACGTAAGATATAACAAACTAAAATAATTTAATTATGAAGTAATTATTTGCTCTAATAATATTTGATTTTAATAATTTCATTAGATATATAATCATATAAATTAAAACAATTTAATTCTTTTATGTCTATTTAACAAATTTAATTATTTAATCATTTTACATCTTTTAGAATTTTGAATGTCTCTAATATTATATCTTGTAAATGCATAGTGTTATTATAAAATTAATATAAATTTTATAGTTAAATTACAGTAATCAATAATTTATTTATATTCATACGCATAATTAAAAACCTACAAATTCGATTCACAGATAGAATTTGCCAGAATGTTATTTTATGTAAGCACATAAAATGCTTAACCGAAAAATTTCTTCTTAAAATAAATATTTTATAGCATTTTTATTTTTTTCGAATACAGTAAATTACATATTACAGGTTAATTACAAAAGCTATGAATAAGTGACTTTAGAATCTTCAGATTTGCATTATTTTGGTTTACTAATTGGTATTCTAAAACACATAATGAAAATAAAAAGTTTGATGCGCTCTCTCTGCACATTTAAAAATATCTTTCACACTCAAATCGCAAAAAAGATCGAAATATTGTAACACGAATTGTAAATTTTTAATATTGATAATTCATAAATAGTGTTGAACAGACTTGGAATCTCAAAAATCTGAGTTTCAGCTTTGGAGTCAGTTTTTGAGTCTTTGTTTGAAAGCCTGAGTTTAAGAATTCAAACTAATATGCATTCTTTTAAAGAAATACAAATGTATTTTTCTTAATGCAAATTCAATTTAACTAATATTCAAAATTGTTCAAAGATTGCATAATAATATCAATAATTTTATCAAATTTGCAATGAAATACATAACTTGTAGTATTCATAAAACAAGTAATTTAATATTTTACATATTTTGCAAAACAATTTTCATTTTTTAAAATTTAATAGTAAATAATTAAATAATTTTATGCAATAATTCAAAACTGTTTTTCAAATAAATTAAATCTAATAAATTTTGTATTTACTAACAGTTTCTTGAAGTGTTACAAAATTTAACAATAATATTTTCTTTAAAATGAAAATTAGTTAAAAACTAAAAATACCATAATAAATAGGAAAAGACAAATTTTAGGTAATTTATGAAAATTATGATTGACCGCGTGTTATCTGTGATGTTAATCATAAATCAGAAGGCATTAAATATTTAGCACAAAATAAAGAACATGAATTTGAAAATTTTAAAGCTATATAAAGTCAGGTCAGTCTACTAATATCCAAATATCTATTTTTACAAGATATTTTCAAGTATAGAAATAAGTTAATCTGTTAAAATCAAATGCAAGTAATTTTTTTTATAGATAATTTATTGAAGTGAATTATAATAAATATAATTTTATCAGTAAATATTAGTTTTTTTGAACAAAGGGAGTCGCCTTAGTCCCTGACCTTTTTTATAATTAAATTTAACAAAATCAATCAGAAAATAATAAAACTCAATTAAGGTATCAATAATGTAGAGTATGATTGACTTTATCGAATGCGATTTCATCAAAACAATTTATGCATAATTAAATTAATCAAATTAATAAATTATTATCTTATTTTTAATTTTTTAAATATTTCGCAAAATAAAAAATAAAACTATTAAGTTTTACATTAATAAAATCAATGTATTTTATTTTATTTAATCAATAATTCCATAGATATAAAACAAAGTCAAGTAAAGATTAATATATTTATTTTCAAGGAATATTGAAATTTAAATTCAAATAAGGACATATGTACCAGATTTGCGAACAATGAATAGATATGGACATTGATAGACAATTATAATTCATTAATAATAAGCGGAAAATTTCATTTAATCAATTAAATGCAAATTTAGTCAAAGAAAACTGGAATATTCAGGAAATTATCTCAATTGACTTTAAATGTAACGGTTACTCCTTTATTGGTTTTGTTATAAAGATTTTTGAATTTATTGTTAACCAAGAATATATTATATATCGTAAATATTTTTTTAAAAAAATCTAAAGTAATAATTACTAATTCATTTTATTTAGAAATTATAAAAGTTAACAAATCACGCCTTTTAAATCTAAAATGCAATTAAAATTTATACGATAACAAATAAATAGCATATATTTGAGTGAAAAGATATAGAGGCAGAAACACAACTGAACTAACTCTACCATATAATTATTCAAATTATTGCTGTGTTTCTCTTTTTAAGTTTATTTTCAATTCAACGTTTGTTTTGATTATGATTGTATCCAAACGATAATGATTAGCCTAAGCTATTAACTTTATTTATTCAATGTTTTTTTGTTTTTCAATACTCATTACCTCAAGTAAACGTATACCTATTTTTAAACTAATATTCAAATGTTATTTTTAAAATAAACATTTATCCCGTTAACTAAATTTGCACACATCGCAAACTCTTTCATAAAATGTTAATAATATCAATATTTGAATTTATAATAATTAAGATGCTCTAACCATCATTGGAATCAAATTTAGACAAGACCTTTCAAACAAAATAAATTTCATCGTCAAATAATTTATTTATAAACTTTGTAAAAGTTATTCTGGTCTCAATAGTTTCGATTTCAGTCATTAACCGTTTATGAAATTATAATTTTTCTATTTCTTGTCTATGCTTAATGGTATTTCGGTTGACCTAAAACTTTCAATAAATGATGCTAACAGTTATGAAGAAAGAGTTGATTAATTTAATTACTAAGTAATAAATATTGCTAAATATTAATAGATAATATTCGATGATCACAAGCGAGCGACTGCCGTCCAATTTGATCGTTTCTCTCTCTCCTACATTGTCTACGCCAACCGAGAAATTATAATTAGCGGCGGATCTATTAATTCGCCTCAATTGTTAATGCTATCAGGAATTGGACCAAAAGCTGATTTGACTGCTCTGGGCGTAAGACATGCACTATCAGTTCAACTTTGTTAATATTGAGTTAATTGACTATTATTTATTATGAAAGCATTTGCATTTATATTTAAAGATTCCCGTAGTGTCGAATCTTCCAGTGGGTTATAATCTTCAAGATCACATATACGCGGGTGGCATACATTTCGCTATACGAGAGCCAATCTCTCTCAATCACGAGAGAGTCTTCACGGCTGCGAATTTGGCTAAATATTTGACTAGTGGTATAGGTTGGTGTCATTTACAAATATTTGTACCAAAACATTAAACCCGTAATTATTAGTTTTGCTTAGCCTTTATTCAATATGTCACATATATTGCATAATTATAATAATTTAAGTAATCTTAAGTAATCAAAAGTAATCATAATAGTCGAACCAGTGTCTGATTATAAATGAAAAACACAGAAAATTGATTTTTAATGATACTGTCATTTACCTCAGACACGCAGACATTGTTAGTTGCAATTTATTAATTTCATAATAACAGGTCCAATGACATCGATGGGCGGCGTTGAAGGTCTCGCTTTTGTGAACACCAAATATGCCAACGTTTCTGAAGACTGGCCAGATTTTGAGGTGCATTTGTCAGCGGGTTCTATCACTACCGATGATGGACGGGGTCTCAGACAGTACGCCGGCCTTAACGACGAGGTTCGCTATTTTTAATTAAACATAAGTTGATCTTTGCTTTTTAAGTGTATTTTTGGATTACTGATCCATATTTTGATCAAAATTTTAAATTCAAATACTTTTGTTTACAAATTTTTCATAAATAATTGCAAGTATTTTTTTTCTGAATAAAGAGGTGAAATAATTTAATTCAATTTAAACTGCAAAAAAGTGTACCTACTTTTTCATATAAAAACTATCGAAACATAGAGGCAATTGGATTTCTGGTTTATTTTTTGTGATGCGTAGGCGTTATCAGTCGTGCAATAAAGACTTATTATTTTCTCATATTACATATCATTTCCTCGTAAAAATTTTTCTCTAAATTTTCCTTTTAAACTTGTTTTTTTAATACAATATAATGGCACACAACTTGTTTCGCAATTGAAGGCACTATAACTAACGTAATGCTCAATTTTATGCATTAGTTTAGGAATTTCTATTTTTTTCTTTGCGAATAACCATAAGATTAACTTTGGAGTGTTTGAGTACAGGTGTGGAACACAGTGTACAAACCCTATGCCAGCATCGACTCGTTCACTATGGATCCAGTAATGCTGCGCCCAAAAAGCAGGGGTTACGTGAAATTGCGCTCAAACAATGCCTACGACCAGCCAATAATTGACCCGAAATACCTGACCCACGCGGACGACATCCACACGATGGTGGAGGGCATGAAAGTGTCGATCGCGATCGGCCTCACGCCGCCCTTCAAGCAGTTCGGCGCCCAACTCTTTCAGACCATATATCCCGGCTGTGAGTCTTACATATACCTGAGCGACGAGTACTTGGCATGTGTGGCGCGCACATACACGGCCACCATTTACCACCCCGTCGGCACCTGCAAGATGGGCGCTCAATGGGACCCCACAGCGGTGGTCGACCCCCACCTCAGAGTGATGGGCGTCCACCGATTACGGGTAGTGGACGCCTCTGTGATGCCGACAATCGTTTCGGGCAACACGAACGCTCCCGTGATTATGATCGCCGAGAAGGCGTCCGATCAGATCAAGCGCTCAGCAATGGCTGAGTCGTACGCCACACACGCATAACGATAACGCATAACGAGTTGACGCTTCAATGAATCACTTTTGGTGCCATATTTATTCGACATCAGTATTCAGCATCAAATTATGCATCGCATAAGCATTTGTATGCAAATCGCAGCTAAAAATATTTATTATACAAAACTAATATCAATTCGCAAATTCATACATATTTAATCGTACTTTTGCTTATTTTGATTTTATAAATTGAGTCCATCTATTTAGACCCTTATACGCAACTCTGTGTTGCCATTAGAACATTAAATGAATTTATTTAGATTTAGATAAATGTTGTTACGATTTCTAGGGTGGGATAGGGTATAGAGAGAGTCGAAATTGGGTGCACATGAATTCATAATAAGCTAATTACAGCTGTTTCCTTTAATTAATTGAGTTACTGTTTGATTCTCATAAGAGATACGCCATCAGCTCTAACTTATTCTATAATTGTAAATCAATTCAATTTCTACCTCTTTTGTTGAGAGGATATACTAGTCTATTGTCGTTGAAGACAATTTCAAGACAATTTCCATCTCGATATGCACACAATGACAGCCTTTACGAGCAAACTATTTATATAATCAGAATCTGTATTGTTAGACACAATGAACGCATATCTGATTAAACACTTATTTTCAAACCTGTTTTTAAGAAAATACTTTTACATTATAAACTTATTTTCCATTATTGTTCTTTTGTAATTAAATTAAAGCTTTGGTTTAAATTTAACTAAATTTATTCCGAATAAATAAAGTGAACAGAATTTGCAAATAAACAAATATATGTTTTCTAATATATTACTAATTGTTTGTATAATTAAGTAGAGTATGCTTATCTGATAATTGTTTTGAAAAATAGTAGTTACTTCGCAATGTATTAAACATTGTTTGCTATCATTAATTATTAATATATTAGATAACATATTTAGAGCATCGAATATGTTTATTACAACAGCAAAAATATATAATGATTAATATCATTCTATGAGATGTTAAAAGTGGTTCTCAGCGCAAACACACAATTAAATTTTGTTTTATCTCAAATCTGAAATAACTATCCCATAACTATTATATGCGAACCATTGTATGCATTGTTATGTAAATAAACTGGTATTGCTTGTATTTTATATCATCCTGTTGTCACTCTTATAAATGATATATTCATAAAATTTTGTTCAAAATGTATTTTAATAAAGAATTTATTAAAGTAAAAGTTTATAAATAGAGAAATATTTATTTGATTAGATATGAGCTGAAAAGTGCAAAGATATGTGGAGTATAGAGGATAGAGGATAGAGTGCAACGGGTATTCAAATGCTTTGTTGTCTACACATACACTTGTGTACACTTTGCCAATGTTAGGCTTATTATCTGGACTTCTCGTGCGTTAGAGAGCATGAGAGACACGAGAGTACATGAGAGACAAGAGAGCACATGAGAGCTGGGATGCGATAATTTCGATGATCGTTGAACTTCGAAATACACACGAAAATCGTAATGAAGATATGATTAATTTGACTTGAATTCGCCATCAAATCACTAGGAATGACCTAAAATATGAAACAAGTACCTGATTGTGCGTAACTTATACCTCAACTCAGACCATCGAATGCGCGCACACGTACGAGAGATAGTGTTAGTTAGAGTTAGAGCTAGACTTAGAGTTAGCTCGAGTTTTACTTTATAATTGGGACAGAGTTAAGTCGGCTTACGGGGAGTAGCTTTGAGTGGAGTGGAGTTGAGTTGAGTCGGTGAACGAAAAGAGACAGTTTTCATGCGAACGCCAACGACTAGTGGTGTGCGTGTGTGCCTGTCTTCGCATTACGGCATTCAAGTTCATCACTTCATATCACCGATTCAGAAATTTTTGCTTTCTTTGCTTAACTTTTTTATACGGATTTTTGTTAGCACTTCAAAGTTAAACGAAGCGATTGGTTGTATAGAGTGTTGAAGTGATGTTACTCTAAGGTGCTCCACAGTCCTCAAAAGTCTTCAACGGTGCTCAACAGTCCTCCACATAGCAGTCTGATCTGAAGTGTCGACTGCGATCGAGTGTGCATAGAGTGCATCAGTCCATTATCATCTCTACATTTATCTCAAGGTAATGAACTTTTAATAGTAAATATTTCTCTCATTCTTTGCAGTAATGATTATTGCATATTACAAATATTATGCATTGGCATTGAATACAGTAGTTTATATTTATATGATGCCTGTTCTGTGTTTGTTATGATATGATTGTTTAATAGCAATCTCTTAATTACTTACGCGTAGTCGTCATTTCAAACATATTTAATTTATATATTGATATAGATTAGAGTAGACTCGCCCTCTTCGCACATCACTCTCCTGACAGAGCAAACAATTACTATAAATTTCTTAACTGTACTTAAACTTTCAAATCAACTTATGTGTGATTCTTCTCCCTTTGGGGAGTATTTTTCGAAATAATTTGCCTTAACTTAGTTGTTACTTAACAGGTGACTCATACCATCCCATACCAACTCATACCAACTCGCAGTCACATCAGTCACATCCTCTTCTGCTTCAAAGCATTCGCCGCCGGACTCACAGGTGCGGAACCAAAACGCTATTACTTTGTAAATTGAATAAACATAGCTCTGCCCTCTTAAGAGTGAGTCTCGATTCCCAACTCGAGCATCGCGTTCAATATCTTTCTAAGCAAATAGTTTGCATATTTATCATAATTGTCATTCGACGCCACTGTCTTAATTGGTATAATCAATAGTAGAGACAGATGGACGCCCACTAATGAAGAGGAAACACGAGATGGAGAAGTGATAGAGACAGTGGAGAAAAGTTAAACTTTTC
Organism: Microtritia minima; assembly: GCA_034699355.1. Classification (NCBI taxonomy): domain Eukaryota; kingdom Metazoa; phylum Arthropoda; class Arachnida; order Sarcoptiformes; family Euphthiracaridae; genus Microtritia; species Microtritia minima. The sequence continues at coordinate 13,942 of JAQIYA010000503.1, forward strand.
ACGTTTCAGAGCCAGGCGTTAGCATAGGCAGAGGCAGAGGCATAGCATAGGTATAGCAGAGGCATAGCATAGGTATAGCAGAGGCATAGCTGAGGCAGAGGCAGGTGTGGAGAAGAAGTGTAGGGAAATCTAGCAACTCGTAACTCGTAGTCTAACTCGTAGCGTAACTCGTAGTGTAACTCAACCAAACTGGTGAACGAAAGTGAACCGCACTCTCGACTGCACTCTCAGAGACGCGCACTTCAGTGAACTTTTTGAGTGAAAGTTGTTTGAGTTGTGAGCTGCAGATGTTGGCAATGCTGGCAATTGTGATCATCGCTATCATGACTGCTCGTGATGTGTATGTGATGCCTGTTTCGCTGCCATTTCACTGCCATTTGTAGCCATACTCTCCAAACTTATTCATTTCAGATGGCCTTAGAGTGGAGTAAAGTCTGTCGTGGAAGAGAGAGTTTAAAGAGGGAATGAGAGATAGAGTTGCGCACAACTCAGTTGAAAGCTATTGAACGCAGACAGACATCAACATCAACACAACACCAACACAAGAGCACACGACGGCTGTGCGCACAATAACAGGCAAACTGTGAAAGACTAGTAATGTGTTGTGTTATTGTTTAAAGCCTAACGCAGAGAGTGAACAGAGTGTGCAGAGTCTAAGTCTGTATTGGTGTTGTCGACCAGAGTTGGGTAGTGTTGGTAGTGTTTGGTAGTGTAGTGTTTCTGTTACCACTTTCGTATGCACTCACGTATCGACGCCTTTACTCAGCCTTTATATATGCCTACAGTTTATTGATGTTATCGTCAAATTCACATGCAATTCAGTTGTTATAACGTTAATAGAGTTGATATGCGTGTAGAGAATCAGTATATCTTATCCAATGTTAAGCTCGTTGTTAAAGCGCTCTTCAATTGTTTGTAATGAAGAAGTTTTTTGGTTTCGCTCGTCGTAAGTCGTCGTCATCGCTGAAAGGACTAAACCCGAGACGCTTCTCCATTGGCTCGTCCGCGTCGTCGACCACACTCCAGATCCAAGTGGTTCGCGGCGGCTATAATGTAGACTTGGGTAAAGTGGACGCCTCTTTCACGAAACTACATAAGGCAGCACTTCTTAATGACGAGCAAAAAGTGAGAAAACAAATCAAACACATCGACGTGAACGCGAGGGACAGCTCCGACCGGACGGCGCTTCACTTGGCCACAGTCAACGGCAACCTGAAGATCATCAGAACGCTGGTCGAGGCTCGAGCCAATGTGAATGCCCAGGACTGTGACGGAAAAACCCCTATTGTTAAGGCGATTGAGTGCAATCACGAAGAACTGGTGCAGTTTTTCTTGTTTGCCGGCGCAGACGCCGAACTGGCCGACTATGAAAATGGCAATACGCCTCTTCATTGGGCGCTCGCCAGCGGTTCCCTTAGAGCTGCACAATTCTTGCTGAGAAATGCCAAAACATTGAACGTCAATAAAACCAATAACGTATGAATGAATAATTTTTTTATTTACCCCTTTAACTCGTTTTTATTATCTCAGTACTAATCTTAGCTGTTTTTTTAGTTCAATTTTGAACGCACTCAGAGATAGTGTTTATACAGTAGCGATAAATATTCTCGCGAAAAGTTATATAATCTTAAGGATAGAATAAATTGCTTAAAATGTTTTTATTTATATATATGATTAATTATGAAAAAAATTGACAGTTTAACTTTTTCAAGTTGAAATGCGATGATTAATTGCTTAAAACCGAGCTTATACTTTATAAATATTTGATTGCAGCTAAAGGAAACAAGTTTGCATTTAGCGGTCAAACTTCCACAGCTTAGCGTTATTATAGAAGATATAATCGCAAACGGAGCGCAAATCGATGCGAAGGACGATCGCGGAAAAACGGCTCTCATGATCGCCACCGCCAACGATAACGCGGCCGCTGTTGCTGTCCTCCTTAAGTATGGTTCCTCTGCATACTTAAGTGATGAGGATAGGCATCAGTCCAACAACAACATCAACAATAATCATATTAATTCTATCAAAGAAAATGGCAAAGACATGCACGATATTGATAGCGATTCGTGGCCGGAGACTGACGAAGAAGACAGTAATTATGATAAACCAATCATAGAATTGGTTAAACCTAGAATTGGGTCCTTTAAAAGAGATCAGAATCGAGTTTCTAGTCTTGTTGATGAAACTATTATTGAGGAATTAAAAAGCGACGAAACTGCCGACACCGAAGACGAAGCCGTTTGCAAACCATCCACTAGTCATAAGCTAAATGAAAATATCAATACCGGTGGCGTTAAATTAATTTGGAACGAAACTTCGAGCTCCGATGACGAAACTAACAAAATATCGGTTGAAGGAACTCTGGGCCGAACCGATACGCTTCAGGAACGCGAAGAATTGTGGACCTCTAACGCAACGAATGAGGTCATTAATATAAAGGAAAGTGAAGATCCATTTAACGTTATGGACGATATCGAAACACTTCTTCAAGAATCACTTCACCAACAAAATGACGATTTTATTGCACAAATTCAAGATCTGTTGGAAGAAGAGCCAAACAAGAGTCGCGAAATCACTTCAACTAAAGTGTTGCCATTACATGATATAGAGAAAGAAATACAATTCGATGATATGCATTCAAATAATGTGGTGATAGAGCAGCCAAAAAATGTCGAAACAAACGTCGAAACAGATGTCAAGCAAAATGCAAATCAATTGAGTCAGTCCGAGCCATTTACTACGCAAGTCGAGCAAACCATTACTACACAGGAATTGAAATCAAGTAATTTAAATGTAAATAATTTAGGAATTTCTAATGAGAATTCAATTGACGACTTAAAGAGAAGAAGTTGTGCCGAAGATGTTACCCCAGAATATTTAGTAACTAAACCTGTTGAGGAGTTAAGAAGAAGAAGTTATGCAGAAGTAGTCGCTCAGCCAAAAGTTAAACAAGCGGTTATTGATGAACTGAAAGTCAGTATTTCGAAGAGAGCCAAGAGTTATGCAGATGTTGTTTCCAACTCTAAAATACCTGAAGCTAAACAACTTAAAATTAACAATAATTCTAATAGCATATTAAGTAATCAAAATAATAAGCAATTAAATAACGAGTGCAATAATTTGCATTCAAATAAAAAGTTATCAAAAATACCATTACCTGTTAAGCAGTCACCGACACACGAGCCCAATGTGCGCATTGACACAGAAATAACTACCTCTCAAGAGTCAATAGTTTCAAACGTAGCAAAGGAGGATCATGTGAAAATGCCAGTGAAGCAGTTAATTGCAAGGAATACAGACATACATGAGTCGCCAATTAAGGTAAACATAGTTGAGAATATAGCAATTAATTTGTCTGAACTGCAACAAGAAATGGCAAAATTGAAAGTTGAACTCGAAAAAGAAAAGAATGAAAGAGCAATATTAGCGGCTGAAAATGATATTTTCAAAGACCAAATGATACAACAGACTAAACGAACTCAAGACGACAGCTTTGCTAAGTTTGAGCTCGAGAAGAGATTAATTAAGTTGGAGGCAGAACTTAATCAAAGCAAACTTGAATACGAAATTAAATGCAAAGAAAACCATGCTATTAAATCAGAATTAGAGCAAACTGTTGGAAAATGCGAGCACTTTTTAACACGTAATCAAGCGCTCGAGTCAGATAATCAAAAGTTAACAAATCAAATCGAGTTGATATCTGTTGATAAAGAAAATCTTATTAAGCAGATGACACAGCGTTCACATTCTCCTCTCAATCTCGAAGATATTACAGCCGATTGGAAGGTCAAGATAGACAAACTCGAGGAGGAGAACAGCAACTTGAAGAAAGAATGCGATCACTACAAAAAGATAGCCATCGAAAGACAGCTCGATTACGAAAGAGAAAGATTGGAGTGGCAAAAGAGAATTCTTGAACTCGATTCCGAATTAAAACGTATGCAAGTCGAGCTCGATGTCAAAACGTTTAAATCTCCTGAAGAGCAGCTCGAACTCATTAAAGCGATCCGAGAGTTAAATATCTTAATGGTTAAACTCGACGATAGAATAACTAGAAATGAAGAAATACAGCAGCAAAAGGCGCGATCGTTCAACGAAGAAATGTTTGAATGCGCGCGAAACCTTTTGGATCAAATGCGTCTCGAATTGACTAATTTTAAACAAATGCTGGCCAACTCGACCAATCATGAATTTAAGGGTGAAAACGATGAAAAACAATTGTCGGCATTTGAATTAAGAATAGCGGAATTGCGATCATCGCTAGAAAGGCTTGAGGACCAAATTCAATCTCAAGAGTTACAACTGATACGTCAGTCAGACATCATATCATTCGCCTCTCCTCTTCGCAAGTCATCGTCATCGCGCGAACTCTTCATATCAAACAATAAGCCCAAAAGTTGGTTCGTTCAGACACTTTTCCGATTGCAATCTCATATACAGTCAACACCAACCGGTGATTCTATTTCTGCATTTGCGCATCAGAAGAAAAATCTTCAAAAACAAATTCACGAATTGAAATCAGAACTCGGACTCTTTGCAGAATCCGTCCATTAATTTTGAAAAGATTACAATCGCATTAATATTGAAAATTATTATATTTCAGTATTCATTCTGTTAAGCAAATATATAAACATTACATTATTTTTAAAATATATTTTATACAATTTTATAAATATATAAATATATATATGTACTTTTTATCAAATTTGAAAGCAAATCATTATAATTATTTACTATTACCGTAATTATTTACTAATACATAATGTATTAAAGTTTGAATTAAAATGTAACGGATACGAGTCACTAGCAATCACGCTGAAACTTGCTTTTTGGGCAAACTTATAGCTAATTGTTTGATATCGGGCATCATTTGTTGTAACTCATTTGTAATCATTTCACACTCCTCTACGTTCTCATCTTTTATTGTTAAATGCCTAATAACTGACTCCTGACACTTGCGTAATAACTCGTGAACATCAGTATCTATACTGGGCCGTAAAAAATTAATTAATTGAGGTACGAATTTGCCCGAAGCGTGAATCATCTCGTTATAGTATGTGTGAAAAAGGAGAAGCACTGCTAAGTGAAGGGTTAGCGCCGCGTCTGCACAATCATTGAGCTGTATTATAAGTGATTGTCTGTGTTCCGACATTACGACGCGCTCGCGTTTCTTTTCCAGCTTTTTTATCATTATTTCGCATTTGGATGCACACGCGTCTAGTGATGAATGAAATTCGTCTAATGATTTGCCGTTTAGAGATAAATGCAATCTTGTGAAACACTCTTTTAGGCTTATATCCATTTTGGATATCAGTTTTAAACGAACCTTTAAAAGAACGAAATACGGTTAGAAATTTTGAAATTTTATAGAAAAAAATATTTAGGATAATACCTCAGGAGAGACGATAGACGATATTTCGTCAGTGGAATAATGGATTATAAGAGAATTTACTATATCCGCACATAACGACCGCAATAAGTATTTGGTTAATTGTGCTTTTAGATCATCTATTAAAAAAGATAACTATATTAAAAATTCAATAATAAAAATATAATAATGAATAGCAACATTTCTAATCATTAGTGCTTTAAGAGATGAAAATTTCTTTAGTTTTAATTAGAAATTAATAATAAGAAGCATTTATTTAAAAATTCAATTATTTTCCAGTGAAATATTTAGCGTCGAATATTTGCAATTCATATCAAAAATTTGCATTATTCGAAATTAAATACAGAATAATTTGTTTTAAAGGTATTATTTAAATTACCCAAAATATTTTA